>PVKS010023638.1:0-32136 GCA_004027875.1 Aplodontia rufa | reverse complement strand
ATTACATCTTATCTTCTTTTAAACAGCAAAACTTCTCTCGGGCCTTTGAATAGTTGAGTTACAAAATATTGATCATAACTTGAAATGTCTATTATGAGGCTGGAATGGTGGCTTGGCTGTTACGACACTTGCCTAGCATAAGCAAGTACACAGGTTCAAACCCCAGCACCCACGTGTACAACTAAGTGTCAGAGCAACGAAAGCCATGTGAAAAGCTCAATAAAAATTGATTCTCTGTCTCTGTCTCTCTCTCTTTCTCACTGTTCTCTCTTTAAAAAAAAGTCTGTTATATAAAGCTGGGCTTTCTCTCTCTCTCTACACACACATACACATACCAATAAAAGACATATTAGGCACTGTATGAGAGACAGAAAACACACACAGCAAGAACATGTGCATTTGTATGTGCATGCGTATGTGTGTGCATACATTCTGGCCCACACAGCATGTTATAAATACAAACCTCCCTGTATTCTGTACCTTAAAGTCAAGGCAAAAGCATTTCTTACTGCTTTTTCCTAGTGTTATGTCCACCTTCTTCTTACTGTGTCAGGGCAACATACAAAACAGTAAATGAGGAGAGGAAACAAGTGGGACCAGAAAACATTGTCCACGGCCCAGTGGTCCGTTTCACCGTTCTTCTGCTTCTAGCATATATTGCATAATCAGGAGAGGCGAGACAAGTCAAATCCTTTTAGTACACCATGCCTGGGGAGGTTGTGGAGTCCCAGAGGTTTGTTTCTTCTTGTCACTGAAACGATCTTGATTGTGACAAGAAGATCTAGGAAGTCACCTGAGAATGTCATGAAAACCACATTCCCGTTACCGTTACTTCTGCTGGACACTTACTGGGTAAGGAATAGATTTGATTTATATTAGAAAAACACAAAACCAAAAAACAAATGGAAAAAAACAAAACCAAGTGAATAAAAACCTGTATTTTTTGCACTGTGGTCACAAGCAAGAATATTTCCCCTTACATAGTTCGCCCAGTGCTCTTGGGAGAGAATGGGCTCTCTATTTGTGTTTACAAGGAATCTTTGTAACAGCAATTAGCTTTGTAGTTACCATTATTCCTTTATCCCCTCTTTCTATTCTTAAAAGTAATGTCAAGTTCAGGATAGATGTCCAAGAATCTGAAAACAATGGTTTTGCAGCTTGCTTCCTAATAGCATTTATGTGGGAAGAAAGAGATTTAGAAATTTCCCTGTTTGAAATTATATTATTTTTCTTATAGATAAAAAGAAACATCAGGCCTATTAATGTATACACATTTTGTTAGTGTTTTGTCCTGATAATTAGCATTATATTAAGACTACTTCTTGAGCAAGTTCTACTTTTATTTGTTGAATGTTTTTAGAAATTATAACTAAATGTGTATTTTGAATGATTCCAACTAGAACGTTTTAAAAAATAAATTTTGTTTCAAACCGTGCAGCTGTAGTTTACTTTCCAGGCATGAGAAATATCTATTTTATTAAGTCCTATGAGGAATATGTGTCACATACATTTAAGAAAAACCTATTTAAGATGAAAAATTCCAAAAATGACTTCCCCCTGGTGTGAAGTAAAACAAAAGTCCCAACCGCATCTCTGCCTGTGGTAATGACATTGAGGTGACAAACTGCAGGCAGGTGAGGTTCATGGGGATGATCGCACACCTGCATCCAGAGCTTGGGGAACAGCTGGGTTTGGTGCTGGCGGCTGGCCTTGGTTTCTGTTTGATGCAAGACCAGCTCTCAGGCTGGGAGCCTTCACATTCGCACAGAACACTCCGAATGTTTGAAAATAGTGAATTTGCTGGTTTTGTGAATCTTTTCCCTGGGATGGAGAGGTGAAGAAGCCCTAGTCCCAAGTCCCAGAGTCCATCCAGACCTTTGTGTGCCAGGCAGGGGTCACTTAGGAAGCCACAGACTGAGTATGTAGGGCCACCTACTTCTTTGCTCTGTGACCAGCCAGGTAGCTGGGCCTGAACCTAGAGGAGAGCTCTTTCCCTGCAGCTGCCCAGCAGAGTGCTAGAAGCAGTGAGGGTGGCTCTCAGGCTCTCAAAGACAACTTTGATGGACTTCTTATATTTACCCCCCCCACCCACCTTCACAGAAGGGGATGAAGGAGAAAATAACATAGATTTCCATTTGAGAGTCTTACCCAGAGTCTAAGGCAGAAGGAAGCTTAAGGAAGGCCTACGGAGCCCCTCAAGCCCACTGTTATTTGACTTCTTTGCTCTTTTTACCAGGGCTATGTGCTCTCTTACCTGTCACTCCAGGCTGTTTTTTACCCTCCAGCACTGTTGTTGTCTTGGTGAATGCCTTTTGGGAGTGCCTCCATACATAGTTTCCCAGGGAAGCTGAGCAGAAATGCTTTGCCCTCCTGCTTGCTTAAGAGTTCCACTGCCAAATTTCTATTGCACATTTACCGATTTCTTCCTTTGAAGCCAAGCACTCATAATAGCATAGATGGAGCCTTCAGGAGGTATAGTTTGCCCCGTACACTGTTTTAAAAACAGTTTGGATCTTTAAAATTTGGGGAGATTTTGTATGACAGCTTAGAGTTCTGGATACTCTTGAAAAACCCAGATCATCTAGCAGCACATCATCTGAATTCTCAGGTAACTATCAGGTAGAAGAGCTGAGTAACAACTTTCTCTTTTGAATTACTGACCTTGAGCCTTTTTGACCAGTTATTCTGGACATGACATTTATCTTCATGATGTGGCATACATTTTGTTCTGTTTTATTAAAGTACAATAGTTGAAAACCACAAGAATGGATTTACTATCCTCTGATGCCAGTGATCTGCATTTGAGAAGCAGTGTTTTGAGATTCAGCTGTGGGCTCTCCACGGCACTTCTAAGTGTGCTTTGGTCCTTAACTCCTGGCCCGCAGCAGAGTATTTGGTTCCCCAGCTTAGTCATTGCCTTTCATATTAAGGTGAGGACTGATTTTGCAGTGCCCCTTGGTGTTTCAAAGCTGAGGACAAAAGCAGAGTGAATGCCACTCTTCCCTCCTATCACAGCTTTCTAGCTCCACCCCCACTAAGGTGAAGGAATAGGAGGAAACACTGCTGTCTTGGTGGAATACTTCTTCAAACCTGTTCTATGGATAGAATAACATTGGGCCCTAATAAACAGGTATCAGAGACAATACATAATGTATTCTTTTTAGAAAGCAAAGCAAGTTTTTAACTATAAATTATCTTACTGGCTTTATATTTGCATTACAGATTTTTAAGTAGTGTCCTTAACTGAGACGGGTTTATAGGAAGCAGGCAAAAAAAGACTACAGAGATTCTTTAATCATCTTCTCTACTTTCAAACCCCACTGTCCTGTAGGAATAGAAGAAAAGCCTCTTATTCTTCAGGACCACTCAGCAGACCATAGCCATCAAAGTATCAGTGAGGAATGAAAAAACATCATTTTATACATGCAAATTACATTCCTTTTCAATTGTTCACATTTATTTCTTTAATATATATATATTATATTATTATATATAATGTTGATCTATTGATCAATTTATCTATCTTCAGAGGCTTTCGTTCAACGATGTGACTTCTTATCCTGGTCATATTATTTTCTTATTGTATGAATTTGGACAAGCTTTTATGTACTGGGCCTTGAGTTTCCCATCATTACAATAGGTGTGATGGAAAAATTCCACCCTTCATGGATTTCTGAGGACCCCATTGTTATCATTGAGGTGTCCAGTTGGAATCTAGGTCTTTGGTGTCCCTAACAAAAAATTGATCAAGACACACAGAATTAATAGGCAAAGTACAGATGTATTGAAGATGAAGGTGAAAGCATTTCTTAAGTTAGAGGGGAGTGGGCAGAGAGAGATATGCACTCAAGGCTATAGGCCCCAGTTTCTGGAGATTTGTGTCTTTTTTTTTTTTTTTTTTTTGATACCAAAGATTGAACCCAGGGGTGCTTAATCACTGAGCCATATCCCCAGCCCTTTTTATGTTTTATTTTGAGACAAGGTCTCACTAAGTTGCTTAGGGCCTCACTAAGTTGCCAAGTTTGGTCTCCAACTTGTGATCTTCCTGCTCCAGCCTTCCAAGTTGCTGGGATTATAGGTGTGCACCACCACACCACTGAGATTTGTGTCTTACATGCTGAGCTGTGTATAGCTTTCTTATAAGGACCTGAATGAAGACTTTACCCCATTTGCTCCCATTGGTTACCTTATGATATCTGATTAGAATACTGCCCACTTTATCTCCAATGATTATTTTGGAATACAGAACCTATAGTGGGTGTTATCATGGGTTATAAGTCCTCGGTGGTAGGAGTGCTCATAGTAATGGGACTTAATTGTAAACAGGGACATGATGATTCATCTCCCTATCTTGTCCTCCAGTGACATTTTTCTTGTATCCTGCTTGTACCATCTTGGCGTCCTGAACTCCTACCTAACAGCAGGTTCCTATGTATGTATGTATGTATGTATGCATGCATGCATGCATATGTGTGTATATATGTGTGTGTGTGTATGAAAGTATAAAATACCATGTATTTCTCTGCTATAACTGCTGTTTTACTCGGAAATATAGAAACATAACAACTGCATAAGTGCGTAAAGTATTCTACACAGTTACTAAGATGACTTCTTTTTGGTACCTTCTGGGGGAATGTAGGGCTCATTTGGCTGACCTCTCTTGGACAGAGATGATAATTGAAGCCAAGCCAGGATGCATACATTCTAATACATTGGATCTTGGTTCCAGGGAACTCCTGAATTGTCATGAATGAGTTGTTAGGAAAAGAATTCAGCAGATACTCCGGTTTGATCTACTGAAAGCTGGTACTAAAATAAAAATATTGTGTATTTACTCATAATGGTCCATGATGGAGGCAAAAACTGAACCTGTAATGTTCGTGCACTTCATCCATTGTTCTTTCTTTGACACTAAAATTTAGTAATTCTGCAACTGAAGGCATTTGATTTTTAATTTTAAAAAATTAAATTTCTTTCTGATGCTTTCAAATCTACCTTTACCATCATGTGTCGAGTGATGATAACACACTGGATACCACTCAAAAAATCAATAAAGAGGGATCCAGCAAGGGGCTTATTTGAGGTTTTTCTCTCTTTGTCAACAACCCTTTACCAAGCAAGCCCCATCACAAGTGGCTTGGAGGTGATGCACTGGTTCTGACAAAGATCATGTTGACCTCAACCAAATAATTGATCTACATTTGATATTGACATAAACAAATTCTGGTTTCTAAACATTCACATGGGAACAAGCATTGTGTCTGATTCCAAATCTGTGAATGAGCTTCTGGCAGATGGCAAAACTGAGCCTTTCCCCATGGTGTGGCTAGGGAGCAAGAGGTGGGACCCACCTCTTTGGAGAACAGTTCTGTGTGCTAGTCTTTGTGCTTTCAGACTGGGGAGGCAGGAAATTTGCTTTCTTGTTCTATCCCAAGCTTGTTGGCCTTGTGTAAGTTGCTTTGAATGCCTCTGAGCCTCATGGCAATTATCAGTGTTTATTATGCTACCTGAGTTTAGATTTTTATTATAGCTACACCCCATTTTTTCCATTTTACAAATGAGAAAATAGAGGTTGGAGAGAAAAATAACATGCCTAAGACCACACAGCTAAGAAATTGGTGGACCAAGGGCTGGAACTGAAGTGGGTGTGACTCTACCCCTGACTGCTATTGACCTCTGCTTTTTAATTTGAAGCACTCTTCCAATGATAATACCACACGATGCTGGGCTCTGCTGTTGATCAAATAAATTGTAAAATTTAAATAAAAAAATAAAAAATGCAGTGATAAAAATGACAGGTAATAAGTCTTACTAAAAAAATTGTTGTCAGTATCTGACTTTTATTAGTCTGTTCATTCATCTAAATCTTCCTGTGTTTAAAATATTTGAAGGTTAGATTGAACTATATTTGACACCCACAACTCTCAGAAACATACTCTGAAACTTTTAAACTCTATTAACAGGGGAGTTATATTTCTTTAATAATCATATAGTTGCATATATGGCCTGCTTCCTTTTTGCCAGATTCTATGCTATATATTGTTATTCTTATTTTACAGAATAATAAAGAAGGTAAAGCTCAGGAAAGTTAATTATCTTGTCTGACTACCACATAGGTAGCTGTGCTAGGATTCATCTGTGTGCTTTCCTCTCTTCTACAGAATATACTAGTAAAAATCTATTTTGGCTGTTATGAGTGTATCAGTAAGGCCTCACAGGAAATTTCCATCTTCATATCTCACTCCAGAAGAGAATAGAAGAGAAGCTATCCTAGACAGAATCATAATTTTTAGGTCTCAGAATTCAGTCTAACTGGAATTTTTATATTTTAGATTGTAATAACTTTGTATTAGTCGTGAATAACTTTGCATTAGTCTTTATGCTTGATGGGTTCAGGTAAACTGTTGAGCAATATAAGGAGGAATTAGGTTCTTCCCTCTACTTCCCTCTCACAAATAAGTTCTTAGAACTTTGTAAGTTCCTTTTCTCAAGAAGCATTTCCCTCTTGACCTGGCCTCCCCTCCATCTTCCTGCTCTTCCTCCTCCTCATTTCCTTTCTTCATTCCACTGAACCCTCCTCCACAGTTAACCTTCCATAGTTAATTACAAGCAAAAGAATTGGTACATATCATAAAACAGGATATATTTTGCGGGCTGATGTGATAATATGGTATGTTACATATATGGATCAAATAGATCTCTGTTTAAATTGATAATTTCTGTTTTAGTTGAAAACAATGCTATCTTGTGTTCAGTTACTTAAAATAAGCTTATGTAGATAAGCTTTAATTCTTCTGATGTTACTCTTCCAATCCATTCTTATTTTTTTTCAAAGAGAGAGGGATAGTGAGAGAGACAGAGAAAGAAAGAAACAACTTTATTTAGTTTTTCACATGGCCTTAGTTGCTCCAACACTCAGTTGTGTACGTGGTGCTGGGGTTTGAACCGGGGTCCTCGTGCTTGCCAGGCAAGTGCTGAAACCGCTGAGCTATTGCTCCAGCCCTCCAGTCTATTCTTGTCATAAAGAGATCTGTGTTCTTATTACTGTCTTTTTTTTTTTAATCCCAGAAATGGTGATTTGTCTGGTGGTTTCATAGAAGAATGATATTAAAACTTAAAAATATGCCCATAGGAAGGAGACATACAAATTTGGATAATGGAAATTTTAAATTATTATCTGTAGATAATAATCATAATATTAGTAAATTCAAGACAGCATAATCTGTTTAACATTAGTTTGGGTTCACTGAAATAAAGAGGAGAGGGACTGTGGCTATCACATTTAGCTTTGCACGCACCTGTGAATCAAAGCTGAGGAGTGTTGCACTAATGGAGACAGAGGGTTGGGATGGCCTCTTTGTGGTGGGCACGCAGAGCCCACAATCTGGGGAGAGAGTTTCTATTCTCAGTTTAATTCACTGGTAGTTTCTGACACCTGTTCACTTCTTCCAGATATGCCAAACCAGGTCTCAGTCTGAATGAGAGGATAACTTTAAAATCCTCAAACAGGTTTTGAACCCTTAGGGAGACTGCTGAATTTTGTAGAGAACTGTAAGACAGGAAGAAGTTAACTAATGCAAAGAAGTTACACTAAAGACATTACATAAACCACAGTGTTATGTACCATACTTAAATTTTTGGATGTTCCTCTTACGTATTTCTCCAGCCACCCTTTCCATCTTCCTTCAGACATATATCCAAACACAGCTTTGCCTAGCAAGTAGAAAGGGGCAGTTAGTTCACTTACAGCATAATTTCCCAGGATCACTGGGTTCTGTTTAGAATTTTTAATCACACTTAATTTTTCTTTGCTTAAATTCCTTCTTGTTACTGTGTTCTAAGTACACCTTTAAAATTTTTCTCTCTTTTCCTCTGCATTTATTTCCTCTGAGTATTTGAGCATTTTCCACATAGCCCCTTGTTAAACCTTTAGCCAAGGAAATTTTAAAAAGAATGATTTAATCTGTATTAATCAGTATTTTCCCCCTTTTAAGTAATTTGTGGACTGTTCTGAAGCTTTCCCTCAGTGTGATCACACCTTTCCTTTATTAAATGTTGCTTCTCAGGTCTCTTAACTTGATCTGGGAAACACATCATTCGTACTGTCAGCTTCACAAACTGTTTCAAGTTAGAATCAAAAATCTAATAACTAAAAACTTGTAATTGGCTTGTCAGTATAAGTGCAGCATATTTTAATGCACTGATGTATGACTGAACATTAGACCTTCATATCTCTATTCATTTTTTGAATTTTAAGTACATTTTATTTTTAAGTCATTGATTTTTTTGCACCCCTCCCAAGCAGAATTCAGAAGTGTCACTATATGTGTGTATGCATATACAACCTAAGTGAATTTGTTCATGTGCAATTTCCACACAGTTTAGTTTTTAATTCTCTTTGAATGCAAAAATAGCCAGGGAATTCATATTTGGCTGTATTCACATAGATATTTAATTGTGCTTACATAACCCTTGCAGACCTTTGCATAAAGTCTTCCTTCCTAGTCCTGAGGATGGCATGTGTTTTCTGACAAAACCTAATATGTCCATGGATTATTTAGTAATGCTTATTTGAAGATTTGAGAGAGTTTTATATTGATCTAGTGGTGTTACATTCCAAACAGATCCCCACACCACTTTTAAACCATATCAGGATATCCCCCAAGGAGTGAAAATCTGTTTTCTGACACAGGAAATAAATGCATCCTTTGCTTGCAAAAACTTATATTTGAGAGGCTGTTCATTCTGTGTATTTCATATTCCATTTCATATTCCAGTTGGCGTTTTCAGCTGGAGAGATCCTGTAAGAACAGCCTCCAGGACATGCAGATTAATTTTAAGACATTGGGAGGAAGATAAACTCTTTTTCATGGCATTCGTGTGCTCAAGCATGTACCTGGCATGTAGCATTTGTGTACGTATGTGCATGTGAGCATCGATATGCATGCATACACATATAACATAGCATGGTAGAGGCAGTGGGATTTCACGTTGGGAATTGATGTTGCAGTATACTAGCTGTGACCCTGGGAAAGTTAGTTAACCTGTGTGTGTATCATCTACAATTTGGGGACAGTGATAGTACTTACTTCAAAATGTAAAGGTTTAGTGCTTATAGATGAAATATTGAAAACAGCCCATAGTAAGTGTTCAGTGTGCCTTATTTTGATAATAAAGTTATTTTATGATGCTTTTAAAATAAAGTAACCACTAGTATGCAGATCTTTCTTCAAAGGATTAAATTTATAGCTAGCAGCAAACTACTGTGAAATTTCATTCTGTACTTGTGTAAAGCCATTTTCCTTAGTGTGGAGCATGCAGAAGCCTGAAAGAGTTAAAAATATTCCTTGTTTTTCAGGCTTTAATTTAGGCTCATTGTTATACAAAAACTGTTAGCCTGGGTAAAGCTGCACCTTGAGCACTGATGTAAACTGAGTTTTTCAAAGTACATTAAAATTTGCCATAGTCTTCCCTTGACGATTGAGAGATTTGCATCTGGTAGCGATTCACTCAGCCGAATGGAAGATCGCACTCCTTAGAGTGCTGATAAGCGGACACATGACATTTGCAAAGAGCAGTTTGCCCACTCGAGTGCCAGGGCAAACTGGAGAAAATTCTGTGCTTCCAATTTCATCAGAAACGTAGGGAATATTGCAAATGACACTACCAAATCAACTGTAAATAGATGATAATTTGATTGACATCTGGAAAGCTGTCACCGGCTGAGCAGCCCATAACAGGAACATTTACTGAGTGCAAAGGCAGCTTTCAAGTAAATCACTTTTTGTCCAGTGGGGCCCAGCCAGATTATAATTGCATGTCCTTCCCTTCATTGCAAATTCCCCATTACCGTTACCAGCAGTGTCTCATTTAAAGGAAGGTTGTCTTCCAAATATTCAGTGTCTCATGTTAACTCGTCCCCTCCCTCCTCGAAGCTTTGCTGTGTGCTGGATGATCCAGCCCTTGGCTCCCTTCATTGTATTAAAAGTCATTAACTTTGGACTTTTTATGTGTAGAGGTATATAGTATAAATTAACCATTGAGTAAAATACAGTATGATCTTAGTTGGGGACCAAAATCATTTCCAGCAGGATTTCAGCATAGTCCTCCAAATGGTCTCTACTGTCACTTTTGAATGAACATTTTGGCACTGAATAATTTTTGAAACAAAGTATTTCAAAACTGAACCAAGTAGTGGTGCCTTACCACTTTGTTGGAAATAAATAAGATATGTCTAGAGCCATTGTTAGTTCTGGGCTCTTTATTTTGAAACTCCCAAAGCTTAGGGATATAGCAAAACTACAGTAACTGAAACACACAGCCATTTACTTGTAGATAGTTTATGAAGTGGGAGATACTTGCAGAGAAAATATTACGTTAATGTTCATGAGATGGTCTAGTCTGCTCTCTTAAAAAGCTACCAAGTATTTTTTTAATTCATTTTTTATTTGTTTAAGATAGTCTTACATTTAGGAGGGAATCATTGTCATACAATCAAGAACAAATTTGCCTCCAGGTATTTGATACCTGATTTTAAAAAGGCAGCAGCTTAGGAATAAGATCACCAACTAGCTAGTTTTCCTTCTTTTTCTTTTTTTTCCTTCTGTGTTGGAGGTTGAACCTAGGGCCTCACACATGCTAGGCAAGAATTCAATACCAACTGAACTACACCCCCAGCCCAAGTTGTCTTTATTCACCAAGGGTTACTGTCTTTCCATTTGGTCAAGAAAATGAAGGGTAAACACCATACTTGCATGGTCTACTTCTACTCTACTTCTAAATCCCAAAAATATCTGGCTCTAGCAAAATGTGTTCATGTGGAGAGTAGAAGCCACCATGATCTAAGTCTTGGAATTTCAAAATAGTGTGTTTTCTCAAAAACCCATTGCTTCTCTTCATATGGGCATGAAAATGTTTCACTAGAGACCAGATACATGAAGCCAGTTGTCTCTAGGAGTTGTTTCTCCTTGTACAAACATGATAGGACCTGAAGTTTCTGTTGCTAGAGCAATACCAGTGGGCATTTGCCTTGCATGAAGGGCTTTTGATCTCTCTGTCACAAACAATCAAGAAATCATTTCTGTCTGTACAAAATGTAGTTACTTATTGTAGCCCTAGTGAAAGGGCATGGGAGTGGAGGATCTTGCTAATTGTACTGAGCCTGCCTGCATTGCAAGTGTCAGATGATTTGATAGGACTGACATGCAGCTAAATGGAATAGGAATAGACACTGCAGTGGACTGTTGGTCCATTAGTTTGCTCAGGCATCTTGTTTTACTAAGGAGCCCTCTAATGGTTTCTCGGCAATAATTACTATCTCTCTTCTTCATGCTATTCAATATGACAGGCACTTGCTGAAGTTGCAGCTAATATATTCGCACTCTAACCAGCCCCAATGCCGAGTCTCCTTGAGTATGTTTGGCTAAGAAATGAATGATGACTATGTTTTTTCCTTGAGAAAATTTCTCTAATGCAGAAGACAGTCATTTTATTTTAGATACAAAGCAGGCGTGTGGCGAAACATGAGTGCTTGTGAAAAAAATTGATGCATTAGCTGTGGACTGCACATTGCATGTCTTGTGTGTTAGTAGTTGATGATATTGAAATAGGGGGAAAACTTTATGGGCTGTTTTACTTATATAATGATAACTTCAGACTTGAGTGAGAATCACAGAGCAGTTTACATAGAAATGAACCTCTAGGCAACTGTCTTCAATCTATATAATATGGGATTATTCCTTTGTTTCAACTAGCTTGTAATTGGGCAGAAGTTTTTATTTTTTTTCTATTTCTTTTTTAAATTAAAAAGGGTGCCTTAGAATAAAATACTTCAGCTTTTTTCATATCTTTTTCATTGACTTCTTTGTGAAATATGCTCAGTTTTGTTTATAGCTATATTTACATTTTAAAAGTCACTTGGAACTTCCTCTGTTAAGCATTTGAGGTTAATGAATGAGCTCTATTTTTTTCAAGATTCTCCCATAAAGTTTATTTGCTAAAGTATACCACTTAAAGGGAAAGAGTACTTTGACTGTCAGTAGTACTATTACTATCACTTTTGTGAAATCTTTGAGGAGTTTGAAGAGTATAAAAGACTTACACAAGTAAATATAGGAGAAACAATAAAAAATCATGAAAGTAATAGAATAGAATTGTGAAAAGGATAGATATGCTTTGGATTTTGAAGCTTTGTTTTTTCTTTCACAAGTGTATATATTTTGGGAGCGATAATTAAAGTGCTTGTAGGGTATTCTCTTTTATCCACTCAAGAAGAAGACCTCTATTTTTATTTGCTCATCATTTTGGAGGGATGAAAAAACATTAGCAATTTGGTGTAATTATTTTTCCCTTTTGCTTTAAAAATATAATACAGCTACCAGATAGAATAACTTCTTACATTTTTGGTATATCAGAAAGAGAACTAGCTTAGAAACGTATTTAAAGCACATGATGAAAATGAAAGGTTTTTAAAAAACCGTTTAGAATCTATTTTCTTTGTGCAGGTACCAGATGTTGATGTTGGCAAGGCTTCAGAGGGTCACAGGGCATTTAAAATCACTAGGCTGTGGGGAATAAAATTCCAGGTCTGTTGCACTGAAAATTATTTAAAACTTGTGTTTACTCAGCAGTAAGTAGTACAAAAGTACTTTTTCTACGTGAGCCTCTCTTACATAGGTACCTTAGAAATACATGATCAATGAAATTGCTACAAAACATATTTATGTTCCAGTGGTTGTCTAAGCATTACGAGGTCACTGGTTCCACTTAAATCTCTTATTTTTCAATGTGAAAAGCAGATCATTCTTCAATTTGCCTGACTTTCGAGCTATCCATTTCAAGTTACAGAGGACAGAAGCTGTGCTACTTGGCTATATGCTTGTGCAGAAAAGACATGTATACCATACTTAGATAATGTTTCCTTTGTATCCTCTAAAAGTGTAATTCTGAGAAGGAAACAGGACCTTTTGCTTTCCTTGCTTCCCCTATGGAATTTCTTCTCTGGTGGAGCTAAAGTTATTTTCTCATTGATAGAATAATTAGGATTAGTGGTTTCAATGAAAAAAAAAAAGCATTTTAGAGAGTAAAATAAGTTCCAGAAAATAAAACAGATTCTGACAATGGTGCCTCAGTGTGCTCAATATGGATTATTATTCTTCTGGTTTTGTGGGTGTAGCATTAGAACAAGTTAGAAGCTGACCCTTTTTGCCATTCCCAAATGATTTGTATGCGTTTTTGCTGTAATAAACATCAAGATTTTACTCAGCAAATTTGAATTCTATAAATACAATGGAATTAATTTATGTTAGATTATGTTACTCTTCTTGTTACTGCCTGGCTAAAGTAATACTTCCTTTTTCTATAGAAATAAGCATTTTAAATCCAGTTTTCGGGGGGGGGGAGGGGGAAGACTGTAAGAAAAAAGGCCAATATTATTATCAGTCTTTGTCTCTGAGATTATCATTAATTTGTGCTTCTTTACATGTTACTACATTTTTCAGATTATCTATAGCTAGTATATATTACTTGGGGGAGTCAGTCAATGAAAAATACATGTGTGCCCTTGCTGACCCTTGCTGATTTTGATGTGCCTACGGAGTCGGATGTTGCCGTTTTTAAGTTGCAGGTCCTGGTACCTTGGTTCTGTGCAGTGGAGCACAATTGCTTGTTGTCTGTACAATCGTGTGTCACTCAGCAACAGGAATATGTTAGAAGACTGGGATGCGGTGGTGTGAACATCTTAGAGTGTACTACCCACCTAGCCTATGGGCCACCGAGGCTGTGTAGGTGTAGCCTGTTGTCCTAGGCTGTAGACCTGGGCAGCGTGTTGCAGTGCTGAATACTGTAGGCAATTGAAACAATATCTGTGTCTCTAAACAGAAAAGGTGTAGTAAAAAAAACAGAGTGAAAGGTTTTAAAAAATGGTACACCTGTGTAGGGTACTTAATATGAATGGAGTTGCAGGACTGGCTGTTGTTTTGGGCAAGTGAGTGAGTGGTGAGTGAATTTGAAAGCCCAGGACATTATTATGAAGTACTGTAGAATTTATAAACATGACATACTGGCTACACTAAATTTATAAAAAAATTAATAATAAATAAGCCTTAGCTTACTGTAAATTTTTGTATTTTTATAAGCTTTTTTTTTAAGAGAGAGAGAGAGACAGTGATAGAATCAATTTTATTTAGTTTTTCATGTGGTTTTCATTGGTCTGATACTTTGTTGTGTATGTAGTTCTGGGGTTCAAACCCACATCCCCACACATGCCAGGCTAGTGCCCTAATCACGGAGCCACCGTTCCATCCCCTCACAAGCTTGTTATTTTATAACAAGTTTATAAAATTTGACTTTTGTAATAACACATAACTTAAAACAAAAACATACCTTATACCTGTACAAAAAAGTATGAGCTTTTTTTAGTTTTAAATTAAATTTTTTTTTAGTTTTGTTTTTTACTTTTAAGCTTTTGTTGTCAAAAACTAGTATGCAGATGTACACTCTAGCCTAGGACTCTGCAGGGTCAGAATCATTGATATCACTGTCTTCCAAGTCTACCTCTTGCCCCACTGAGAGGTTGTCAGGGACAACACGTGGAGCAGTCCTCCTCCCATGATGATAATGCCTTCTGGAATTCCTCCAGAAGGACCTGCCTGTGGCTCTTCTAGAGGAGTCCTTTCTCTCTCCAGAAATATGCTCATGATGGCTTGTATGGCTTGGTTTCTTTTTTTCATCATGGATTTATTTGCTTGCAAGCAGATAATATACCATGAACATTCCTCTCTATTAATGAAAACCATTCAGTTTCGGGATCCACATTTTCATCATTTTAAGGAGCTTGTTGAGATCTGCAAAAGCTTCTGCTAAACCCTTCACTGTGAATCTTCTTGGGAGTTGTTCTTTTTCTTCTGGTGCATTTCATCTTGTCTTTTCTTCAGCCATGTGTTTACTAGATGATAATGAGTTTTGGCTCCATCATCGTCTGTGTGGACCACCACTGGGTATGTGGTCCGTTGTCAACTGAAGCCATTGTTATGCAGCCCATGACTGCACAGCTTTCTCAACTACTTGGCGTTGGGGTTGGTGAAGGTGTAGTCCTGAGATTTGCTGGTTTCCCAAGGCAACAGTTATGTTTCTAGCTTTATTGCCACTCGGTTCTTTACTTCTTCCCCCATGCCACATTCTGTGGGCATATCTTTACTATTCAGTGGAAATGGATTTTCTGGGTAGTAGGGAGCACTGAGAGTAATTTCAGATTTTTCTCTCTCTTATTTATGTAGTTACATGAAGAATACAAAATGATCGTTTGCCTACTGCATGATTGACACAATGGCTTTTTAATTCATAAAGGGTATTTGTGGCCGTACTAGGGATCCAACTAAGGGCCTTACGTATGCTAGGCAAGTGTTCTACCATGAGCTACATCCCACGCCCCTTCATAAGGTTCTTACCTGGGTACAGTGGTGCTTGCCTATAATCCTAGTGACTCTGAGGCCACAAGGCAGGAGGATTACAAGTTGGAGGCTAGCTTTAGCAATTTAGTAAGGCCTGTCTCAAAATAAAAAATAAAAAGGATAAAATGACTGGAGATGTAGCTCAGTGGTAAAGCACCCCTGGGTTCAATCCCTAGTACCAAAACAAAACAATCCCCTTTTTCCTTAGTATGGTTTTGAATATTACTATCAGTTGGGGGAATTCCTTTAAACTGTAGCATGTTATAGTTCCTTGGAAAAATTATGTAAAAATCTAGTGTTAGCAGGCTGTTTTGTCACAATTTAAATTGATCTTGGGGCTAGTATTTTAAACTGTGAACTTGGTTATCCTTCTCTGTAAAATGGGAATGTGGATAACACTTTCCTTTAAGGTAGTTGTGAGGATGTATGAACATCTTTTGTTAACCCATATACATTTCATTTGTTGACTAAGCTACTCTTGCCAAACTACCTAAATTAGAATGGAGGTGATTTGGCTCAAGTCCCTGAGTTCACAGCCTAGAGCCAAATTACAATTGTCCATTCTACTTGGGAGTGGGGGGATGTCAAAGATGTATGGTTTTAATCTTATTTTTGTGAGAGGCTGTGCCTACTTTAACCCCCATAGCTTCCATTAAAAACCTTGAAAACAGTTCATTTTCTATTCCTAATTACTTGGCAGAATTTAGAATAGAAAGAGAGAAACTAGTAACAACCAACCTTTCCTTTGCACTTACAGATCAACAAAAGGGATTCTTGGGTCCTAGAGACCAAAGAAAGAATCAGCAGGAATGCCCAGGGTGAATTGATGGATTGCAGAGTCTGGCTGGTAATTACTTTCACTGAGCTAAAACATTAACTTAATACATGGGAGCAGGGCCAGATGAAAATCAGGATTTGGACCTCTTCCCCACCCTGTGGATATCCCACACTTCCCTTTTGGAGGCAGTCTTCTCTTTGGTGGGATAGTCCTGCTTCTCTTCCTGAGGCTTGGCGTGGATTTCCATGCCCCACCCTGGAGGACTAGAGTTGTATCTTTGTTTTATAGATATGTGAGTATTTGGGTCAGCCAGCTTTCTGGGGTGGCAAGAAACCCACAGCTTCTCAGCTGATATCTAATATCAGTATACTTTTCTCATTCTTAGGGTTCAAATTTCTAACTGGTGAGCTTTAGCTTTTTTTTTTTTTTCTTTTCACAAGTGCTGGGGATTAAATCAAGACCTTGCACATGCTAGGGAAGCCTTCTACCACTGGACTATACTCCTATCCCTTGAGCTTCAGCTTTTGGACTTTTGTGACATTTCTCTCTCTCTCTCTCTCTCTCTCTCTCTCTCTCTCTCTTTTGGTGGCACTGGGGATTGAATCCATGAACTACATACCACCCTTTTTATTTTATTTCTGATTCTCTGTTGTTGTTGCTGATGTTTTTCCAGGCCTTTCTCTTTTATAATAATTTTGAGACAGGATCTTGCTAAATTGTCTGGGCTGTCTTAAATTTGTAGTCCTCCTGCCTCAATCTCCCTAGTCACTGGAATAACAGGCCTATGCCTGTAACCCACCATGCCCATACTGACCAGATGCATACCTAAAACAGTTCACACTATCATCTTTAGAGACCAATGTATTTTCATTTTAAAAGCTAACATGTATTGATTATTAATGACTTCCAAGTGTGCTGTGCTGGGAGAGATCATAAAGGCATAATGAAGTTCCAGGACATGATTATGTTGTGTTGTGTATTTTCCATGGGTTGAGAGGGGCACATATATTTTCAGAGGGATATCAGATCCATAGTACAGGATCATTCAATCCACAGTGCTTCTAGCACCAGCCTTTCCACTGTACAGGAGAAGATGGATTTCTAGAAAGTTAAAGCTTTTCAGGTCATTAGAGCTAAGAATGAGACATGAATTCAAGTTTTCTCAGCTGGAGTTGCTTGTTGCTTCATGGCGATAAACACCGTTGTTACCTAAAGAGATTTAGAGAGGGTTAAGTCCAAACATCTATATTGACAGGTTGGGAACAGGGACCAACATTGAGACTTAATAACCGAGGCTGCTTGTACTGTTATCATCACCATCTCGCTGGTATCAATTTCATTATTACCACCAGTTTGGAGGTCAGTTGGGCAGTGCTGTGTTGTATGACATGTTGTTGAATCCCTACTCTTTGTTAACCAATTAAAGCAAGTATTCTACTTCTGACTCTAAAGAAATTTAAGTGTTTAATACTTGATTTCCCTGGATACCCACAAAAGGCGTTGGTTGGAGGTAAATGAATGGTAATTAGCAATCCTAATTTTGAATTTTGTACGTTTTTTGGTGTTTATGATTTGATTATAATTCTAACATAAGGATTTGTCAAACATGGTTATATGATTATATGATTGAATGTAGTCATACATTCTCTTGAAACAGCAGGCAATCTGGAATCATGATTCCCTGTTGAACACTTTCCTCTGTTTCCTGGTTTCTTTAGACATCTCCGTTGAATGTGTACTATTTCACATTTTTAAGTATCTAGCCCTGTTAGCCCAGGACTTTGCATTGGAGCACTTCAGTTATTAAAGGACTGGTGCGTGAGCCTGGCGGGGAAGGAGGTGCAGGGGGGGTCTCAGTGGTAATGGCGCTTGCCCTGCATGCGCGAGTACACGGGCTCAAACCCCAGCACCCACATACACAACAACTAAATGTCAGAGCAACGAAAGCCATGTGAAAAACTCAATAAAAATTGATTCTCTCTGCCTCTCTCTCTCTGTCCTTCTCTCCTTAAAAAAAAATTATTATGATGTTATTACTTGAAAGATCAGACTCTTGTGAAAGTTTTAATGACATGCAAATATACTTATATTAATGGATAAGAAATGGACATATATAACCATAATGGGTGGATGGATGGATACACATACACACACAGACACACACTATATAAAATAAGAAGAAAGAAATTAAGTCAGTTGTGCGGTGGTTAGTAAGTGTTTAATGCCACTTCATGTCATCCTGATTTCATTTGTTCCATGTACTTGCTGGCCCACTGGCAGCATAATTTAGTGGAAAGAGTATGGATTTTGTAGTTCGGTTGGTATGGGGCTTCACCCCCGAGCTTGGGATTGGGAGCATTGTCTTTTTAAGCCTTAGTTCTCATGAAATTGGTATGCCATCTCCTTTGCATGGTTTCCAAAGCCTAAAAGTGACTTGCTTTTGGAGAAGCTCAGTAAATGTTAGCTCCTTTTCTCCTCCTGACCACAGCCTTTACCTCTCAGCTGCCTTCTCTGGTGTTTTACAAGGATCAATTCAAGGAATAAAGGAAGTGGGAAAGTTTTAGTTTCATACTAACGTTTCTAGTGGTTTGCCTCTTAAATCATCTTACTGTAAAGGTCTCGGTTCCTATAATCCTTACACCCTTGGGAACCAAACTCATGACAGTCATGAAGTGTCCTACTTCAAAGGATGAGAAAATCAAGTAAACCAAAATCATGATGTCCCCTCTGGAGCACTGTGTGTGAGCGAGCCTCTCTTTGGGATCAGTCTGGGACTGTGGATGACAGCATCACCGTCACCTCTTGTTGGCAGTGATGTGGAGGGTGAGGACAACGCGCTCGGGCTGAGCTAGGGTTTATAATTGAATGGCCGTCTGGCCTTCTCTGAGCATTCTTTTCCCTTCCAGGATTCCTGTAATTGTCATCAGATGGCTCAGTCTCCCAAATGTTTCCGGTGTTGCAGTGACTTCTGGAGTGTGTTTAAAAAAAAAAAAGAAAAGAAAGAAAGAAAGACCAGAATTAGCAGTCGTTATTTGTTTCTGTCTGCTCTGTTGTGTAGATCTATGCAGAGTAGGCATCTCTGAAGAAGACAAAAGCCAGTCAGGTATGGAATCTTCGCACTTGTGCTCTTGAGCCTTCCCTCTTCCTTTGCTGGTTGTTTTCTTCTTGCATTGCTTAAAGGACTCAAAGAAAAGGAAAGTTGCAGGCAACATTCCTACTTCAACTACAGCCAGTCTCCCTTGTAATCTCATTAGTTGTGGGGAGCTTTATGGTGAACTGGTTTTTTCTTAGGTCAGCTAAAGGCCTCAGGAAGGTTGAGAGTTAGACTAGACAGAGAATGAACCTTAAAAGGTAATTCTCATGCATGGAGGAAAAAGGTACCTCAGAGATGGATTCTGGATTTCACCTGATAATACTCAAATGATGAAAATGATAGCATCAATTGACAAAGCAGGTTCTCAGGCAGGAAGAACAACCCAAAGCACAGAGATGGCAAAGATGGATGTGCTTGTAGAGAAGTACGTGCTTTAGTCAGCTTTTTCACTGCTGCAACTAAAAGACCTGACAAGAACAATATTAGGAGGAAAAGTTTATTTGAGGACTCACAGTTTCATAGGTTTTAGTCCATAGATGACTGAGTCCACTCCAGATACAAAATATATACCCCAAAGGCACACCCCAATGACCCACCGCCTCCTCCAGTCACACCCTACCAGCCTACCGTTATCAGTTAATTAAGGTCATGGATCAGTTCACTGATTGGGTTAAGACTCTCATAACCCAATGATGTTTTTTTCTTTCTTTCTTTTTTCGTTTTTCTTTTCTTTCTTTCTTTTTTTTTTTGCATTGTCTCACATGAGATTTTGGGGGATACATTTTATCCAAACCGTAACATTCTGCCCTTGGCCCCCAAAAGCTCATGACAATCTCACAATGCAAAATACATTTAGTTTGCTCAAACAATTAGGGATGGGATCACCTTTTGGCCCAGCTATCCCACTCCTGGGTATTTTCCTAGAAGAGCTTGAATCAACTTATTACAGCGATACAGCTACATAAATGTTTGTAGCAACTCAATTTACAATAGTGAAACTACGTAAACAACCTTGATACCCTTCACTGGATGAATGGATCCAAAAACTGTGGTATATATATACAATGGAGTTCTACTCAGCTAGTAGAAAGAATGATATTATGGCTTTTGCAGGTAAATGGATGGAAATTGATACAAGTCTAGTAATTTCAGTGTTTAAATTACATGTGTATGTTCGTTAATATGTATAACTTGGGAGAAGTACAGAGGAGTCACGAGATTGGGAAGTGGGGGAGAGCCTGGACAAGGATTAGGTTTAAGCAGCTCTGTCAATACATATATGTATGTATGAATATGAACCAAAGAATCCCTTCATTATGTAAGACATTACTGAACCAATTTAAAAAAATACATTTAGTCCATTTCCAAGAGTCCCCATTGTCTCAACAGTTCTGAGATTGCCCAAAAGTTCAAGTCCAAAGACTCTACTGAGACTCAAGGCAAACTTGAATTGTAAGCTCCAGTAAAAATCAAAACAGTTTACATGTATCCAATACATAAAGGTAGAAAGTAAAGATTTCCATTTAGAAAAATAGGTGCATAGAAACAAGGGATGGGACCAAAGCAAGTCCAAAATCCAGCTGGGCAAACGAGTCCTGTAGTTTCATTAGTTCCATGTCTGGCATCTGGAGCATATGGCATTGTGATGCTCTCTACAGAAGGATCATGTAGCTCCGCCCCTATGGCCTTGGTGGTTGCAGTCCGCCCGGCCACTCGGTTGGCTTGTCTGTGTTCCATTCCTGCAGCTTTCCTGGGCAGACATTCCAAGGTACTGGCATTTCTTAATCTTGGGAGTCTCCACTGCAGGTTTGGTTTCCTCCTCACATCTCCACACATCATCCTCTCAGGGGCTGCCCAAAGGGACTCAGAACTTGGGGCACTTTGGCTGGCCTGCCAGGCCTTCCATTGAAACCTTGGTAAAAGCCTCCATGATCCCCATAACTCTAGCATCCTGCAGTCCTGCAGAACCACCACCACATTACTGCTGCCAAGGTTTGCCGTCATCTCCAGCAGTAGTGAAGCCTCCAGAAACCCTGGGTGCAGCAGTCTCTGGGT
This sequence comes from Aplodontia rufa, assembly GCA_004027875.1. Classification (NCBI taxonomy): domain Eukaryota; kingdom Metazoa; phylum Chordata; class Mammalia; order Rodentia; family Aplodontiidae; genus Aplodontia; species Aplodontia rufa. Next base: position 10,760 of record PVKS010023638.1, on the reverse strand, counting down.
GCCTGGTGGTGAGCACATTGAAAACTTACTAGGTCCCCTTCTGCAAGCAGAGCACCCCACTTGTCTCTTCTCAAAGGAATTCCTACTCCCTTGAGCCTGAAATAGGTGTGGTCTTGCCAATTCCTGAGATGCCCTCAAGGCATTTTTTTTCTTTTTGCCTCTGGGCAAAGTCTTTTGCATTTTAGTTGTTCTAATATCTTTAACAACAGCAACTTCCTCAGGCCCAGTTTTACTCCCATCTTCAAGTCCAAGTTTGTCTGAATCTTTCTGTTCTTGATTATTACTAAACTTGGCTAAAAGCCACCAGCATTACACATACTACCACCTGAATACTATGCTGCTTAGAAATTTCTTCCACCAGATTAAGAAGTCCATTGCTGTTAAAAGCAACCTCGCCTCACAGAAAGTCTAAGGACACAGGCAAAATGCAAAAAACTTCTTAGCTAGAATTAACATGAATGACCTCTCATCCAGTTTCCAATAGAGTCCTCCTTTTCTTCTGAACACTCATGAGCCCTGATTGGCCATGCATAGTCCTATCTGCATTCTAGTCTTCTGAGCTCCCTCCAGTCACCTATTAAGCTCTGCTTACGACAATCTAAAGTGTTCCCAGCTTGCACTGCTAAACATCTGAAAATTCCTCCCACAAATCCCACAAAGTTCCAAAAGCTTCTAAACCACACGGTCAGGTTAGTCAGAGCAAAAACTCCACTTCTTGGTACCAATTTCTGTTTTAGTCAGCTTTTCGTTGCTGTGACTAAAAGATCTAACAAGAATAATTTTTGGAGGAAAAGTTTATTTTGGGACTCACAGTGTCAGAGGTTTTAGTCCATGGAAGAAGGCCAGCCAGCTCCATTGTTCGGGGCTGGAGATAAGGCTGAATATCATGGTGGAAGGCATGGCCCTAGGGAGCAGAGAGAGAGAAAGGGAGTCCATTCTAGTTACAAGTATATACCCAAAAGGCACGCCCCAGTGACCCACCTCCTCTAGCCACACCCTACCAATTTACAGTTATCATTTAATACCTGTCAACTCACTGATTGGGTTAAGGTTCTCATAACCCAATCATTTCACCTCCAAGCTTTTTTCGTATTGTCTCACATGAGCTTTTGGTGGACACTTTTTATTCAAATCATAACAATATGTATAGTTTAGCTTAACAATAAGAAAAACTGTTAAGTTTGCATTCATACTTCAAAAAAGGATGAACGTGATGATTCCAATTTCAGGATGAATACTATCTGTAAAGTTCTGATATAGAAAGAATGGTCCATGCCCCCAAATAGGGAAATAGGGTTTGCATTCTGTCTCTCTCTCTCTCTTTTTTTTTTTTTTTTTGTTCCACATAGTCTTTCATATTGGAGGGAATCTGTGTCTCTTAACGTATTTGTATTTGTCTAAGTAACTGGCTTATGGTGAAGGAAAAAATACAAACCCAAGATGTCTTGTGTCCTCTGTGTGTGTGTATTTTTTTTTTTCTCCTATCGGATAACTTGACCCAAACACTGCTTTGCAAGGAAGGGGAAAAATTGCCTAAATGAGAAAGGACAGCTAATTAAAAAAAAAAAAGGAGTGATTGACAGGACTAAATCCACATGTTCTTCCCCGCTCTCCCTCCACTCCCAACTCCCCAAGCAGAGACTAACAAAAGAGAGGTGAGGTTGAGTAAGGTTGCTCAACTAGATCGTGTTGGAAAGTGTAAAACTGAAGAGAACTTATTAGACTGTTTCTTCTGATTCATGTTGTTAGTTGAGAAATTGTGCTTTTTAAAAACTGCTTTGATTTATTGGCATTTACTCACCTAACAAGTAAAGCAGTTCATTGCCTTTTGGTGCCTCAGTTTGTCTGATGGCGTGTTCTCTTAGCCAGCTCTAGACAGTGATACTAACTGGTGTGTTTCCTTGTATAGAGCGGCCCTTTTATAGTCATTATATAATCTTGAAATTGTGGTAAATGCAAATATGTTACCTAAAAATACTGATGTCTGCCTCACCTTTTTTTTCCAGGTGGTTGTGGGAGGGGGCAGAAACAGGAAAGATCATGATCTCAGCAAGAAAGAGATTTCATGATCGATACAAAAAATTTAGTAATAATTGCATTTCTCTTAGTGGTGATTGGTTGTGTAATTTTAAGAAGTCTGCTGGGAGTGAGGTAGCAAGAGTTTTCCAAGTGGAATGAATAACAAATGACTGCTTGGAATGTGGCTGTTAATGCTCAGAGAGGCAGTGGACAAGACTGGCAGCATGAGGAGGACACCTGGCAGGAAGAAATGTAGAGTCTGTGATGTTGACACCCAACACTGGGTGCCACTCAGACTTGTTTTATAATCTTAACCTAAGTCACACAATCAACTTTATATCAGCTAAACAATTTTCTGTTTCAAGATGTACAAGGCAGGTACCCCCTTTGTTGTGGGATTGAATACAAGAATTGAGTCTTCCCAAAGCAGGTGCCCACTACCAACGAAGACATCCTACGTAACCCTGGTGTGTTCGCCATGGTGAGAGCTGTAATGGGGCAAACTCATTTACTTTTGGTTTGTCATTTCATTTCTTTTGTTTATAAATTGGGTACTCTTTGTTTAGGCAACTTATTTCTGCTTTGAATTGTGATGATTGATAATAAGAGAAAGAATAGTGTGAAGTATTGAGCAATAATCCGAAAAAGCATGGTGGTGTTAGAGTGATTGTTCAGTTTTCACAGTTTTTCTTTGGCCTATTAGGTTTGTTTTGGAGTCTGACATTGTTGACAGTTTATTATATTAAAGCGGTTCCTTGCAGTGTATTTTCTTTTTTAGTTAAGAAACCTCATTTTATTTCCTAAGATGCATTATAATTAGAACTGTTTGGTACTGAGAATCTTTTCTCACTTAATACCCCTAATGAGATACAAATGTTCTAAATGTCCTTATGAGTGGATTATATTTAGAGAGGAATCCACTTATTTTAGCTAACTAATCCCTTTGCTTTTGAATCATACATCCTTATTAGGCTCTCACGTTCCTGTTCCATATGGAATGCCTTGTGAAATCAGACCTCAATGAGCAGTGTTATTAACTTTCAGGGTCAGTGGTACTGAAAATGTCAATGAAGCTTGTTGGTTCTACATATCTTGTTTTTATAGCACTCTTCCTTTTTTTTTTTACACACTTATGATAAATACAAGTCTTTCCCTATTCCTGTAAAGCAAATCTTATTTCTTATTTGGTTCTCTTTTGGTATTTGTTTCTGTTCACTAGGATAAAATAATTGACTCTGTGTGCACTGTTGCACTCAACCCTGCTGGCTCCTTCTGCGATCTGGAGTGGTCTTTCTAGCTCCTTAGATCTGTGGATGTTGTGCATCCTTGTCTTTTTCTAGAAACCTGAAAGTGTCCAGTGGAATTATTGGACATTTGACTATGCTGTTGGGTTATAGTGAATTAGATCTGCGTGACAGCCAAGAGTCAGTGTTATATAAACCCTTCGCAGTGACCATTTCCTCTCTGGGAAAAGCAGTCAAGTGAGTGATGAAGTTTTGAAGAACTTGCCTCTTGTGTTCAACTCTTGGCCTCACTGCTCACTGTTTGCAAGTTATTTAACATTGTTTTTTATATTTGGTTATACAATGAGGACTACATTGCTACTTACCTTTTAGGTTTTCATGAGACTCCTATGAGAAAATTCATGTAAAGCTCTTATAGTAGTGCCTGGTGCATTCTAAGTGTGTAGCTGATATGATGGTATCAGGTTATATTTTTTTTAAAAATTATACTTTTTAAATGTTTTTATTAATACATTGTAGCTATACATGATAGTGGAGTTCATTTTGACATAATCATACATGTGTGGGATATGATTTGGTCTCCTTCAATTCCCAGTATTTGCCCTTTCTCTCCCTTTCTCCACTCTACTGATCTTCTCTATATTTATTTATTGTTAATTTAATTAGCACATTATAATATATGTAACTGAGATTCATTATGATATATTCATACATGTGCAACACATAGTTTGTTTGATTTCATTTTGCATTTCCTCCGCTTTCCTACCCCTCCTCACTCCCTTGATCTCCTTCTACTCTATCCTTCTCCCTTCTATTTTCATGAGAGTTCCTTTGTTATTCCTTAATTCTCTGTAGCTTCCACATATCAGAGAAAACATTCAGCCCTTGACTTCCTGAGTCTGGCTTTCTAGTTGAATTTCTAAAATACTTTTTAAATAATTTCCTCTCTGGTCCTCGTAACCACCCTGTGAAGAAGGTGGTATTGTACTGTTGGGATTCTATCTTTTATAGAGAATGTCATAGGAGCAGTGTCAGGATATTACTTTGTTATTAGTAATAGTTGGAATTACAGTTCAGATTTTTCTTCTAATTGGTATACTTGACTATGGATTAGGTCTTTAGGAAGTTGCCCTGATTCTGTGATGCTGTCAGCTAAAAGGTATAGATAGGAAGGGTTATCAATTCCTGTTTCTTAAATCTATTCCTGTGGTGATCCAGTTCATTCATTCTAGCATTATTTGTTTTTTAAATATATAGATTTTTCATTTTATGTGATTCTAATATACACAATTTTCTGTTCCCATGGTTAATTAAATGCCAGTCCCCCAACAATAGTATAGTCCAAATTTCAGTTATCACATTAAGTGAACTGTGATTTTATAAAGTTCTTTCTGTTATGTGGTTCTCAAAGCATGTTGCCTGCTTATCTCCCATGGTAAACATTTCATAAAAACCAATAATTGAAAGAGGAATTGGTCAACAAAGATCAAAGTGCACCAAAGAAATGAAAAATGCCCGCACTGAAAGTGAAATTTGAACTAACTGTAACGAGGGTTCTGGAGAAAAATAAGGGAGCAAGGGAACATTAACTCTGTTAGCATTCTTTATAGGTGCAGCCAGGGGAACTTGGTGATGGGTAATGTAAATTAAGAGAATGGTCATGTTGAAAAGGATGAATGAAGATATAACAGGATCTGGCAAAATTTTTCCTATTAAAGGAACTCTCAGATACATCATGTGACTGGGAAAACACAAAGGATAAAATGTTGGAAATTAGCCCACATGTAGAAGAGTGTGTACCAGTCTGTCAAGACATAGAAAAGATATAAATTGAGAAGAAGACAGCACTATTCAAACTGCTATTGACACCAGTACTGTGTACTGAATTCAGGGTACTCTACCACTGAGCTACATCCCCAGCCGTATTTATTTATATTTATATTTATATTTATATTTAGACAGGGTTTTACTAAGTTACCAAGATCAGCCTCCAACTTGTAATCCTCCTGCCTTAGCCTCCTGAGCCACTAGTTACAGGTGTGTGCCACTGCCTCACCAATACTTTTTAAACAAACACACTTTACTTCTCAGAGTTTCTAATGTTTTAAATTACGCTGTATTAGATACTTTATTTTTTCATTTTTCTTTACATTTGTAGCTGATAGTAAGAAAGTTTTTGATGTTTTGAAAATAAAAATTTTAAGGGCATTAAAATAATCATAATTTTTCTATTGCTGAAAATTGCTTTGCATGGCTAGGTATGGTGGGGCACATCTGTAATCCCAGCAACTTGGGAGTCTGAGGCAGGAGGATCACACGTTCAAGTTTAACCTGGATAGCTAAGTAAGACCCTGTCGCAAAATAAAAAAGTCTGATGTAACTCCATAGTACAGAGCTTATCTGGCATGCACAAAGCATTGTGTTCAATCCTTACTACTAAACTGCAAAAGAAATAAAAATGATTGCTTTGCATGAATTCAGCTTACATGATCATATTAATGGTTTTCTATTACCATGTGAAATGAGGGCTGCCTGTATTTATTGAGCCAAGTAGGCAGTTTTACAGGTGATGGGGATACATCGATATAAACAGGCAAACATGCCTTTATGAAGCTTTTTCTCCAATATAGATTTATTAAGCATCTGCTATGTACCAGGGTGTATACATACATGTAGGGTAAAGTCCTTTTCTCAAAGAATTTGCATTTCTGTTGACTGATGAAAGACAAGATCATTATACTCTAACATATGCCTATAATATGTATGATAGAATTTAATGGATGCAATGATAAGAGAAAATACCAGGCATCATAAGATCCTAGAGGAAGGGCAGCCAACTTATAGCCTGAGAATATGAGTGATGGAAGAGGCAGAGACATCTTAGGGAACTTAATTGGAAAAGCTATGTTGAAGAGGGGGATGGTGCTCAGAAACTTCTGCATGAAGAGTGCAGGTCATTTTAAAAAGTTGAGTGTTGCTAGAGTGTGTACTCAGCAAGTAGGCAGCCAGATCAGGAATGCCATGAAACTTATAAAGGCAATAGTGTCTGAGGGTTTCCCTCCAAGTTTCTTTTAAATTCAAGTATAATTTATGCACAGTAAATTTGACACATTTTACCGTATAGTTTGGTACATTTGATGTAAGTCCTGTAATCACCACAGTCAGGATGAAGAACATTTACATCACCCCTGAAATTCCTCCATGCTCTGGAGTGACTAATCCCTCTTCCTACCCCCCCCCAGGCAATCACTGATTTGTATTTCACCCCTATAGTGAGAGAGAGGGAGAAGAAGGGGAAGTGGGGAGGAGGAGGAGGAAGTAGTAGTAGTTTTGCCTTTTCCAGGGCATCATATTAATGAAATGACATGGTAAGTAATCTTAAGCCTGGCTCTTTTAGTTAGCATGATACTTTTGAGATTCATCCATGTTGTTGCATGTAAGAACCTTTGGAACGATCTGTGAGATTTGATAGGAGGATGGATATGAGAGGGCTTTTGTTGTAACTTGGCCAGGTGTTAATGGAGGAGAAGGAGTAGAGTTGCAAAGTAGGGGCTTGGTTTGAGAATTGTGTAGGAGGTGAAATTGGTCTCATCCGAGGTAGGGCATATAGAGTAGCAACAGGTGGGAAAGAGGAGGCTCTGCACCTTGGACATGTTGAGGCTGAAGAGTGTGGGGTTATCGTGAGGTGAGCCCAGTAGGGTGTGGTGTGTGTGAGGGAGTTGCTTTCTCTCCTTCCTTATCCTCTCATCTATGTCTGAATCAAATTTGCTGGGCATGCTCTTGCTTAATTAAAGGGTTCCTTTTCTCTTTATCCTACCACAGCACCACCAAGAATTTGCTCCCAAAGCCTTACTTTAGACTGTGGAACTGTTGCTGCATCAATTCGTCACTTTTTTTTTTTTGATAGAGGAACAGTAAGAGAGAATCAATTCGATTTAGCTTTCGTGTGACTTTGGTTGCCCCAATACTTCATTGTGTATGTGCTGCTGGAGTTTGAACTCGAGTCCTTGTGCATGCCAGGCAAGCGCTGTAATTACTGAGCCACTGCTCCAGCCCAACTCATCACTTTTTAAAAGACTGTCATGTCAGCTAATTCAGTTCATCTGAAGTTTGCCATTGTTTTCCACAAGTAGCAATAGAATAAATGTCACTAGAGAAGTTATGGTGTGCTTGGTATGTGAAGCTGGTCAGAATTCAGTAGTCACAAACTAGCCACAGGCTAGGGATTCTCTCTTGTAAAGATTCTGGTTATTTTATTTATTTTTATTTTACCAGACGGTAATTCTGTGGAATTGTTTTTGTGTGAATACAGGGTGCTAGAGATTGAACCCAGGCCCTTGTAGATGCTAGGCATACCACTGGGTAACAATTCCTAGGCCCTGGAATTTTTTTTTGGGGTGGGGAGGATACAGCATTTGAACCAGATTTAACTCTGTGGAATGAAGACGTGGTGAAGGAACATAATATTACCTCTATGTAGGTTCTGGTGATATCATTCTTTGTGTGAACTGCTTCAGTGGGGTTCTGAAGCTGCATCATGCCAAGGGGAGATTTCTGTGCTTGATTAAGAAGGTCTGCTTGGAAGTGGTGAGTAGAGTAATTGCCTCTGCCAGGAAGAACTTTTCAGAGAAAGGTGATTCACCACACAAATGTCTATACCCAAAAGATACTGGATAAAAAAAAAAAAAAGTCCTTGACCATAATTATAGCTAGCGTAGCATTTCATCCTCAGGATAGCTCTGAAAGGTGTGAAGGGCATTGTTCTGTCCTACAGGTGGGAAAACTGAGTCACAGAGAGGTCAGGTAACTAGCCCAGAGTGAGATAGCTAGCCCTGACAGAACTGGGATTGAAACCCAGGCCGTCCAGGCCCTGGAGTTCCTAATCTTCTATATCTACCATATATCTACCATACTGTCTTTAGAGCTATAGATTGGTGGTGCCTGAAGGACTCAACACAAATTATTTAGTTGTCAGGCATGGTGGTGCATATCTGTAATCCCAGTGGTAATCCCAGTGTCTGCAGAGGCTGAGGTGGGACTATCACAAGTTTGAGACCCTGAGTAACTTAATGAGAAAATGTCTTAAAATAAAAAATATGAAGAACTGGGGATGGGGCTGGTGGTAAAGAACCCCTAGATTCAATCCTCAGTACTTCCCCCTCCAAATAATATTTAGTTTTCTATAGCCTTCATTTTACACTTAAAAGGATTCATATCTAGAGAGGGCTCTTAAATTAACAGGCTGAAGATCACAGACGATGGAGGAGAAAGAATTTGTCCTGTCCTGTCTAGGGCTCTGGGAATTTTTGTGCCTTTGTCTTGGTTGCATGCCCTTTTCATATCAATGGAGAGATACATTGCTGAAGTAGGCAGATTGGCAGAATTGGTGTTGAACTCTTATCTGTTCCCTTAGCCTCCACACTCTCTTGCCTGGGAATGTATGTGTTTGCTCTCTTCTTGTTTCCTCTGCCATTTATTTTTCTCAAGGGAGTCTGGAATCACTGTTGCCCTTCTCTAACCTGTCCTCTTTCATCATTGATTGCCTGACCGTTTGGTCTTTCCAGTCTCTTCCCACTAGCAGGTAGGAGAGGGAAGGGGAGAAGCTGTCCAACCAGTTGGATGGAGTTGAGTTTGGGGATGAGAGAGAAGGGACCACTGAAGGTCTGGGTTTATTGCAGTGCAGATCAAAAGACTGGTGATTTTTGTGGTTTTGATCCTCCTGTTTTATCTCTATCTGAATCATCATTGCTTAAGCTCACCTGAGCTCAGTCCTCAATGTTTATTGCAGGGTACCTCACCCTTTCTGCAGTTGGGGTACAGAGCTAGAGAGGTGGAATTTGCTGGCCCCAGGGATTCTCATGGAAACTTGACCCAGGATATCTGTACAGAAAAGGGACTCTTGCTTTACCAGTTTATAATTGTTGTAACTTTATTTTGAGGAGCCATAGTTTGGAGAATAAGTTGATTTTTTAAAAATGTTTGCTAATCTCTTTTTAAAAAGTTTATTTTGTGCCACATATGGTAGTGTATACCTGTAATTCCAGTGACTCAGGAGGCTGAAGCAGGAAGATGGCAAGTTTGAGGCCAGTCTGTACAATTTAGTGAGACTCTGTCTCAAAATAAAAACGGGCTGGAAATGTAGTTCAATCCCCAGTCCACCCCTCACACACACACCACAAAATTCTTTGTGTGTAAACGTTTTTAGGTAGTCAAACTGATTTTTTCCCTTTCATTTTTTCATGCTATGCTGTGTCTTTGTATGTAAAAATTTAAGACCCCTTCTAATTTCTTCCACCTATCCAGCAATGAAGTTGAATGTTAAATGTATTACGGTCACAATTCTCCAGTGGCTTACTCTTTCTCTACAGTTTCTGTAATTAAGAATGTTCTCCTGGGGTTGGGGATTTAGCTCAGTGGTAGAGCGCTTGCGTAGCACACACAAGGCCCCCGAGTTCAGTCCTCAGCCCTGGGGGAAAAAAAAAGAATATCCTCCTCATTTTTGCCAGTCTGACTGGAGTGAGGTGAAATCTTAAGGTAGTTTTGATTTGCATTTCTCTGATTGCTAGTGATAGACGAATAATAACAAATGCTGGTGGGGTTGTGGGGAGATAGGAACACTAGCACACTGTTGGGGGAATTCCAGACTGGTCCAGCCGCTCTGGAAAGCAGTGTGGAGACTCCTCAAAAAATTAGGGTTGGATCCACCATATGATCCGGCTATTCCTCTTCTGGGTATTTTCCCAGAGGAGTTAGAATCAGTACATTACAAGGACACAGCAATATCCATGTTCATAGCAGCTCAATTTACGATAGCTAAATTATGCCCCTTACTTGATGAATGTATCCAAAGGCTCTGGTATACAATGGACTTCTACTCAGCTATAAGAAACAATGATATTGCATATCTTGAAGATAAATGGATGGCATTGGAAGAAATCATGCTGAGTGAAGTTAGTCAAACACAGAGAGTCAAGGGCTGAATGGTATCCCTCATTTGGGGAGGCTGGGCCTAAACCCAGGCTCAAGAGTAAAGTAGACATACTCATGTTTTAGAGCCATAGAACAAAAATGCAAAATATTAATATTTATGTGACACAGTTGCAACATACTTCATAAGGTATTTGAAAAGCTACGCTGCATACTTATACAAAAACATAAATGTTTAATCCCATTGTCAAATATTTTGAAGAATAGCAAGGGATGATAGGAAAGGAGGAGAAGGGGAAATGTTGGAACTAAGATAAAAGCAAGGTTCGTTCCAATCAGTTATAAATGTCACTGTATATACTATAGCCACATATATAAAAAAATGTTCTTCATAGGTATAAGAATTATGTCACTGTATTTGGGTTTTTTAGGAACAGTATAGGACCCAGAAGAAAGGCAAGGGATCAGGGGACAGGAGGAGGGAGGTAGAGGGATATATGTGGAGGGGTAGTGAGCAAATTGTATTGCTGAATTGTGTGCATTTAGGAATATGTGACAACTAATCCCAAC
>PVKS010023637.1:0-26246 GCA_004027875.1 Aplodontia rufa | reverse complement strand
GTGCACACCTGCAATCCCAGACACTCAGGAGGCTGAGGCAGGAGGATCGCAAGTTCAAAGCCAGCCCCACAACTTAGCAAGGCACTAAGCAACTTAGTGAGACCCTGTCTCAAAACAAAAAGTGAAAATGGCTGGGGATGTGACTCAGTGGTTAAGTGCCCCTGGGTTCAATTCTTGGTACCAAAAAAATAAAAAAGTTGTATTTTGATCCCTCAGCTTTCGGAGTAACAACCATCACCGCCGCAAGCCACCACACCCACAAGCCACCACACCCACATTGATTGTTTCTTAAAATGAACACTTAGCCCGGGAATGTGCAGACCAAAGAGCACGATCGTGGAGACTTCCAATCTTAGACTCACAGGTTGAGCACTGGGGTACCCTGATTGCCGGCAGTAAGCAGCGGGTGGATAAAGGCCTGGCTCTGAGGTCCTACACACCAGATTCAGCTCCCGGCCCGGTGTGTGCGAGCTGGGAATCTTGGCAAGGTCCTGCACCTGTGTGGGCGTCACTGTCCCCCTGCCCCCGTTGATGTGCATCTCACTCCTGAACCTCACTCCTATCCCATGATGGGAATGATCAGGACACCGTCCACACAGGACAGTTGGGACTAAAACCACGACCTCTGGATGAGTGGGGATCTCCACTTCTCTTTTTCCCAGGCAGATTCTCAAAAGAGAGCTGGGAAAATGAGCCAAAACCCCGAACAGTGAGCCTTGGGGAAGGTGAATGTGGTCCTGGTCTGGCACCTTGGGATCAGAACCCACCCACACCTGCTCTAAGGAATACAGGGATTCGAGGTAGGAGCATCAGTCAGGAGTGCTTCCATGGTGACAGTCACCGGACTGAACAATGATCTTCAACTGGATCCAACCTGCCACCTCAGGGGCTGTCCCTCCAGCTATAGCCTCCACAGGGACAAGATGGCCCCCAAGAGCCTCTCAGCGCCTGCGGGACCCAGATGTTGCATCTTCTCGCTGGCTTTGACAAGATGCAGAAAGAAGTGTCATAGGTTCCACTTGGGTCTTGTGTCCATCTCTGAAACAGTCACTGTGGCCTAGGGATTAAGAGGCCGTGCCTGGCCGCCTGGAGCTAGGCAGAATGGCACCAGGAGAGGGGTAGGTCTCCAGGGACTGCAAGGTGCCCTTTCTGAGGACCAGAAAGGCAAAGTCAATGGATGTGCTCCCCACCCTTTGGGGATTGCTGCGGGAATCAAACACAGGGGCAGGAAGGGCGGTGCCCTCATGCAGATCTGCATCTAAAAAGCCAGGGGCCCTAGGTCTCCACGGCACGGTCCTCACATCCGGAGTGTGACCGAGGCTGCAGGGAGGGGAGCGCACCCAGCTGCCAGGCTGAAGGTGTGGGGCCTGCAGAGGCCGCCCATCTGAGCAGGGCTGAGGGAGACGGGAGTTCACCAGAAGCCACAAGGACACCTGTGGGAAATGATAATGACCACAGTAGAAAACCGCCCCCAACTCATCCTTACTCCGCCCACGCTGTAGCCCAGGCGTGAGCCCAGATACCGTTTTTCTTTTTCTTTCTTTCTTTTTTTTTTTTTTTAAGAGAGAGGGGACGGGGGCTGGAGCGGTGGCTCAGCGGTTTCGGCGCTTGCCTGGCAAGCACGAGGACCCAGGTTCAAACCCCAGCACCACGTACACAACAGAGTGTTGGAGCAACTAAGGCCATGTGAAAAACTAAATAAAGTTGTTTCTCCCTTTCTCTGTCTCTCTCAGTGTCCCTCTCTCTTTAAAAATAAAAGAGAGAGAAAGGGGACAGTGAGAGAGAAAGACAGATAAAAAGAGAATCAGTTTTATTTAGATTTCCATGTGGTCTGTTTCTCTGACAGTTGTGTCTGTGGTGCTGGGGTTGGAACTCAGGTCCTCACGCATGCCAGGTAAGCGCCATCACTCCAGCCCTGTTTTTTTTAACTGGGTATAAAACCTAGGGCACTCTACCACTGAGCTATTCCCCTGACTCCCTTCTTTTTTTTTTTTTTATTTTTGTTTTTGGTACCAAGAGTTGAACCCAGGGGTGCTTAACCACTGAGCCACATCCTTGGCCAGTTTTATTATTATTTTTTTTTTCTTTTAAAGAGAGAGGGACAGTGTGTGTGTGAGAGAAGAGACAGAGAGAAACGATTTTATTTAGTTTTTCATGTGGCTTTCATTGCTCCGACACTTCACTGTGTGCGTGGTCTGGGGTTTGAACCCGCATACTTGCACATGCCAGGCAGGTGCCGTAAACCGCTGAGTCACCACTCCAGCGCCAGCCAGTTTTATTTTTCATTTTGAGACAAAGTCTGGCTAAGTTGCTTAGGGCCTCACTAAGTTGCTGAGGCTGGCTTTGAGCTTGTGATCCTCCTGCCTCAGCCTCCTGAGCCTCTGGGATTACAGGCGTGTGCCATTGCTCCAGGCCTCCTCTTCATTTTTGAGACAGGACATGGAATCCTTCTGCCTCAGCTTCCCAAGTAGTGGGATCACAAGACTGTACCTACACAAGACACTTTAAATGCATGTTTTTAAAAATCTTTTATTCAGGAGTTATTGTAAAATCATAAATGCATATAAAGTAACAATGTGATATGTGTATATTATTAAACCAGAATCACCTCCACATTGCCCACACCTCAGTCTCTTGAATCTTCCATATTTCGCCCTACAAGGATATAATTGCTTAGGCTGTGAATTTTCCAGAATTGAACGATTGCATAGGTATCATTTGGATTTTCTGGGAGTAAAGAGTATGCTACATTGTTGATTGTCTCCTAGATCCCTCCCTATCCTCTCTTCCTCTCTCCCTCTCTCCTCCCTCACTTAACCCCTTCCCTGCCCCTTACATATCTCTGATTGCCCTGGATTATGTGTTGCTGCGCCTTTGCTGGGTCTAACACTTGAGGCTGACCACCTTTCACACAGGCCGGGGTCTAGCTCCAGCCTCCACAGATGAGTGACACATCTGGCCCTTGACTCTCAGGGTTTGGCTGACTTTGCGGAGCATGCTTTTAATCCTGGTGGGGATACTGATGCGGGGGTTTTTGAGATGATGCTGGATTCTCTGCTCCCGCTGGTGAATGGAGTCTGGGCCGATACAGATTCCAGCAGCAGAAACAGCCCACAACTAGTGTTTGCAGCCATTCCCAGCTAACACTGGGAATTTGGGTTGGCTGCAGGTGTCTGCAGCCGAAAGTGTTAGCAGCTCCCTAGCTAAAAGCTGGGTGTTGCAGCTCTTGGTGTGGTGGAAATTCATCTCGGGAATTCGGTGCCAATCTTTTGGGTTCTTGTCTCATGAATTTGAAGAATAAAATCCACGGACAACCACAGAAGGAGGAGTAAAAGGAGTAGGATTTATTTAGGAAGAAGAGGGGCTGGAGCGGTGGCTCAGCGGTTTTGGCACTTGCCTGGCAAGCACAAGGACCTGGGTTCAAACCCCAGCACCACGTACACAATTGAGTGTTGGAGCAACTAAAGCCATGTGAAAAACTAAATAAAGTTGTTTCTCTCTTTCTCTGTCCCTCTCTTAAAAAAAAAAAAATTAGGAAGAAGAGAGAGACTCCGCAAAGAGGAGGGGCACCTGGAAGCAGGTCACGGTCTAATGGAGGTCAGGCCAGGGGTTATATAGATTTGGGGTGTGAGCATAATTAACATTCATGCAAAACAGGCATTGAGAAATGCATCAACCCCATTGGTTAAAATATATGTAAAGCAGGCATTGAAACTGGTCAAGAGCACCATTGGTTAAAACAAAAGGTGGCAAATACTTCCTAGTACCCCCCTGTGACCACCCCAGTCTCTTAGTTGGGACAAGGATGAGCCTCAAGGTCTTTTTGCATTTGAAGGCCCTGAGCACGCCCTGTCAATCACTCTCTGCCTCTACCAGCTTGCTCTTGGATGGGGCCTCTGTCCTGACTACCGAGCCTTTTCACTGTCTCTCCTAATCTGTCTCAATATGATGGGTAGGTGCTTCGTGTCTTCATTTGTTGAATGAATGAGCATTAGTTGCTCACCAACCTCAAGTATTCAGTCACCCCCCTCACCGAGAACAATGAGCGAATTCCAATAGTGCTCAACGCCATTCTACTCGGTATTGAAATGAAATAGACCTGGTCTCAGCAAGGCCAGGTGGAAGGTCAGCGTCCTAATGGATGAAGGGTCATTAATTAGGCAAGGAGAGGGAGGGAAGAGCAGGCCCGGTAGAGGGAAGAGCGTGTGCTAAGGCCCTGCTGGAGAAGGGGCTGTGGGCGTGAACTGCGGATTGCCAGGGAGGCGGAGAGCCAGGCAACTCCACCTGCCCCCTGACTGCCAGTGAGCTTCCATCACCAACAAGCCCGCATCACCAGCTTATAAGGAAAAGCACTATTTATTTATTTTTAAAGAGAGAAAGGGGCAGTGAGAGAGAGAGAGAGAGAACCAATTTTATTGAGTTTTCCATGTGGCTTTCGTTGCTCTGACACTTCATTGTGTACGTGGTGCTGGGGTTTGAACTCTCGTCCTCATGAGAAAGATTCATTTTCAAGTCACATTTCTGGAGACTCCAGTGCACGCTCAGTTGGCCCTGGGCCTGTGTTGGGCAGCACGTCAGGATGGAGGCAAGTGGTGGAGAGGAACCCTGAACGGCCTACCTGGAGTCTGGAACAGAAAAATAAGAGGAAAAGGGCAGAGCCAGGGCCCACAAGCCCCTTCAAGCCACTCCCACAGTGACCTGAAGGCCTCCAAGCTGGGGACCACACCTTCAGCACATGGGCCTTGGGGACATTCCAGATCCACACTATAGCACCAGCACTCACAGCATCCTTCGAGGTAGATCACTATGCGGATGAGCAGACCAGAGCACAGAGAGGTGAATAGCATGCCCAAAGACACACAGCACTATCAGTGATGACAGACAGAGCTGGAGTTAGAACCCAGGCCCCTCTGACTCGAATCCTCAGCAGCTCTAATCCTTACTTAAAAGAAGGCCACAGTGAGACACTCAGAGGGGCCACCTAACAGGGGCAGGAGACAAGGATGCACTGACCCTGCAGGGACTCTGACTTTCCAGCCAGACCAACCTCAGGTCAAAGGGCAGCTCTGCTTTTTTTTATCAGAACAGAATAAAAGAGTCTCCCAACTGTCCCTCCCAGCTCCACCCTACTGCCCGCACTCTCTGTCCCCAGAGGCTGCCTCTCGACTAGTTTCAGGTGCCATCTCTCAGGTGTATGGATGGAAGGATGAATGGACGGATGGACAACAGAGCTGAGCACAGTGGCACATGCCTGTAATCCCAGCCTCTTAGGAGGCTTAGGCAGGACGATGGCAAGTTCGAGACCAGCCTGAGCAACATAGTGAGATCCCATTTCAAAATAAAATTTTAAAAAAGGGTCGGGGATGTGGCTCAGTGGTAAAGCATCCCTGGGTTCAATCCCAGTCCTAACAACAACAACAAAAAAGGATAGGTATATATGTGTGTGTAGCATAGCACACGCACACACATCTGTATGTGCACACATTGCAACCGGTAGGGGATGTGATATGGCCCGTAGGGGTTTCCCAGTATTTGCCTAGCATGCATGAGGCCCGGGTTCAAGCCCCAGCATCACACACACACACACACACACACACACACACACACACAAGCTACAAATGTATAACAAGTACCCGGCTTGCATGTCCCATTGCTACTTTGTACTGTCTAATGGAAATCTCAATTTTTTATTTGAACTTTGAATCCTGACTCCCCCAAACCTATTTTTTCCTTTTCTGAACAACTGGTTGCTTAAGCCAAAAGCCACATTAGAATCACTTTAGATTTCTCTCTTTCGCTCACTTTTAACATCTGATCCATTACCCTGTCCAGCAGTTTTGCAAATCTGGAAGTCAATTGCCACCAAAGGAATGAAGCAAATTCAGGCATTCAGCCGCTCAGCCCTGCCGCAAGCCCTGGCCGTGTGTCCTCAGGGTCACATGCCTCTGCAGCACCTGTAGCCGTAAGGTACTTCAGCTGCAATCGGACCACGGTGTCCACCTCTCCCGCTTCCTCGTGCAGGTGTCAGATGGCACTGGGGAGCCATGGCAGGGATCACCCAAGGCGAACTGGGGAATCCATTCGGTTTGGCTTAGTGGGATGCAATCATGTTGCCCATGGTGACGGTATTGCTTCTTGTCCTGGTGTAGAGATGACTTCCAGAATGCTCCTGCATTATCATGCTCCCTAGAAGAAGCCACGTGGAAGCTCTTCTACATCAGAACTCTTGTAAGAAAATCACACCTTCCTAGGTGACTCGGGTTTAGTGTTTCCCGCCCAAAGTGTCCCAGTGGTGCTTGTGCACACTAGAATTGCCCAGGGAAGGAGGGATACAAGCCCGGAGCCTCTGAGGAGGGTGACTCCAGGGGCCCTAGAGGCAGGCTCCTTTCTCCTGCATTCATCCTTGGATTTCGCTTGTCTTGGGCTGATTTTTCACCATTTCATAAACTAGGTAGCAAAACTTCAAAAGTCAGTGGAACAATTGGGCATTACGTTTCTTTTAAATGTGTGAAAGAAATACATTTAATCTGGCGAGCCTGGCTCTTGCTGAAATCATCTCAGAAACTTGGGAACGTGAAGGAAGAAACGTCACCCCCAAGTGCAGTCTCAGAAGGGCAGGAAGATGATGCGGTGCGCACATCTCAGACTCCAGGGACGCTCAGGATTCTTTCTGCCTGTCCCCTACCCTCAGCTCCCGGGGCCAGTCTGATGTTTCAAAGGATTTCCAGGAAGGGGACCTGGCGCCAGCTGTGCCCCTGAAGCTCTGAATGTCTACTTTCAGTGCGCCAGTGGCCTCCTCTTCAAAGACAGTAGAGAAAAATGTGCCTGGCGGCTAAGGGACCTCAAAGACAGTCTTGTCAGTTGTTTTACAAATCAGGAAGCTGAGGCCTGGGAAGAGGAGGGACTGTTTCAAGGTCACACGTAGTTCACTGGTGACAGGATAGGGTCACTAAGGATTCCTCTGTCTGCCCAGGGTACACTCAGTTTGGCTTCCTTGCTCCTCCAGCCTGTCCTCCCCAAGCAGCCTCCCTGATTCTCAAAATGTTGGCACTGGGGGGAGGGGGTTGGGATTTTTAGCTCAGTGGCAGAGCGCTTGCGTAGCATGCGCAAGGTCCTGAGTTCGATCCTCAGCCCTGAAAAAAAAAAAAGAAAAAAAAACAAAAAAAATGTTGGCACTGGGCAGTGGGTGCTCCCCTAAGAAAGACACAGGCTCTTGCAGTAAAAGAAACTATTTGGGGGGTTGGAGCAGTGGCTCAGTGGTATTGGTGCTTGCCTGGCATGCACAAGGATGCGAGTTCAAACCCCAGCATCACAACAAAGTGTCAGAGCAATGAAGGTCATGTGAAAAACTAAATAAAATTGATTCTCTCTCTTTCTCTCTCTCTCTTCCTCTCTCCCTTAACTTCCCCCTCAACCAGAACCTCTGGAATCAGTCCACCCAAGTTCAAATTCTGAGTCTACCACCTTCTAGCTTGGTGACTTTCAGCAAATTGTGCCATGAAAAAAGTGAAAATAATTTCATGTCATGACTCTGAGCCTGTTTCCTGCTCTAGAAAGTAAAGATACATAGCGCCCATCTCAGAGGGTTGTCATGGCGATTCACACCGCCAGCCCAGGATCTTTCAGCAGAAATCATTGTTTCCAAATTTAGAAATGTTTAGATTTCTGAAAGGTGATGGAGTTCACAGGCCGTCTGTCCTGTCGATTCCAACATCGACGTTTCTGTGAGAGATGAGCATTCTCACTAAGTGGGTTCAAGCAGAGCATAAATAAACTCAGAGCAGCTCAGGATCACTCGCAAATGCGTTGCGACGTCACTTGTGGAAAACTGTTGGTTTTCATAGCCGTTTTTGGCTTCAGACTTGTGGACAAAGGAATGAGGAATTGTAAAGATAATAGCTAATATTTATTGAGCATTGCCTCGGAGAGAAGCACTTGGTGTGGATTAACTTGCATCCATAGAACAAACCCACGTGGTAGATGCTAATGTAATGATCCCCATTAGGCAGATGAACGCACCGAGACACAGTGGGCCAAGAAATTCCCCCGAGCAGCAGAGCTGGGATTCCCTGGGATAATAGATACGGTTCACTTAGCACCGCGTCTGGCATGCAGCCACAACTCCATAAACAGCTATTACTAACTTCATCACATCACCCTCATCAACGGTGGGAGAGTCATGGCTGATCTTCAACTTCTTGGCACACATGCATAACTTCTGATTTTACCGTAGTGGTCTGTATTGGGGGAGAAAAAAGATTCAGTTTCTGAATGGAGCCTCATTTCTCAATTATCCTTCTGGCTCTTTCTGCAGGCCTCTGATGTTGGTCCAGGCAGAAGGGGGTTTGTCACCTCCTAGCTGGCTCTGGGGCTGGAGCGGTGGCTCAGTGGTTGGAGCACCTGCCTGGCATGCACGAGGACCCAGATTCAAAACCCAACACCATGTGCACAACTGAGGTCAGAGAAACAAAACCCAGATGGAAAAATAAAGTGGATTCTCTCTTTACTTCTCTCACTCTCTCTTCACACACACATGCACACACACACACGTTGACTTCTTTGGGCACAGCCAGGCCTGACTTTGGGCACCTTGTGACAGCCCTGCAGAGTGTCCCACTCCTTTGGGACCTGCCTCCGCTGTCACACCTAGGCCGGCTCTTGCTGAGAATCCCCCACCAGTGACGAAGCCCGTTGGGAGACAAGGACCTGGGCTCCTCTGACATGCGGGCCTTGCTCTACAGATCCGGGGAGCCTATGAGCACCCACAGCGGTGGGACAGCCCCGCCCCAAATGCGTCCTCCTCCTGTCTCGAGTCACAGACTAGCCTCCATCCTCCCACCTCCCAGGAACCTCATCTGCGCACTGGCTTCCCAGAGGGCCTGCACAGAACCGGAATGACCTTCGCTGCCCCACGGTCGTTTTCAGCCATCTCCACATCTTGATTTGGGGTTCACCTCTTGGCCTTGGTATATGTGGTTCCTTCCCTCTTTTCCCGGTCATCTGGCTCTCTCCTCAGCCTTCGGGTCTCAGTGCCAATGTCGTCTCCTCCAAGGGAACTTCCTCGAGCTCCAAGCACATTGTATACTCCTGGGGACCCACCGCACCCCGTGGTTTCCTCTGCTAAAACACCTGCTGTGCTGGATTGCAGCCACCTGTGTCCCCTGCGGGTTTACCTGTCGGCTCTCTACTGTGCTGCTCCCACCTCTTTTTTCCCTAACTGATGGCCCTGCTGACCAAACGCTGGCCTAGGCCCACGGGCAGAAGGATTCGTGGCTGTAGACCCACAGAGGCCACGGCTACCCACAGCCTCTTCAAGAGCTCCTGTTACGGTTTAGAGGGGAGGAGCTCGTGCGGGAGACAGCGCAAGCAGGCTGAGAGGTGAAAGGATTGGGTTATGCAGGCCTTAACCGAATCAGCGTGTTAAAGCACTGACCCGGATTAACTGGACGGAAACTTGAAGGCGGGTAGGGTGTGGCCGGGGAGCCGGGTCATGGAGGAGGGGGCCTTTGGGTTTATATTTTGTCCCTGGTGAGCAGAGCTGTCTCTGCTTCTCTTCTGCCATGTCCTGAGCTGTGGTCCTCTGCCACACCTCCTCTGCCTGAGACATTCTGCTACACCTCAGGCCCAGAGCCATGGGGCCACTGGGCTATAGACTGAGACCTTTGAAATAAACTTTTCCTCTCCGTGTGGTCTCGTCAGGACTTTTGTTCACAGCAAGGAAGAAGTGGACTAAGCAACTCCCTTTTGCTGATGGACTCGCCTGGTTTTTCAGTTTGACGGATGATGCTTCTCTGATCCTGAGTCCCCATCTGAACCTTTGCTTTCCTACTGCTCCCACGTTGTGAAAGTTCTGGTCCCCATAACAAGTCCCTCCTGCTGAACACTGGCTCCGCATGACACAGGGTTCAAAGGCAGACACCGTGGGCTGGCTTTGGGAGAGGAGACCCGACCCAAGACTCCATTCAAACAGAATTCTACCTTCCAGTCCACAGCGACTGGTTCAGGCAAGGGCAGAGGACTGGGCTGTGGCCAATGAGAGCCTGCCCCGGGGGTTTGGCTGGAACGATTGCAAAGCAGCTTTCCCATGTTGGGGCTGAGCTGCTTGTATGGAAGCCTCTAGCTGTTGGCGACAATCTTGCCATGATATGGAAAGAGCGTGCTGGAGCAGGAAGCCAAGAGAAAAGAAAGTGGACCAAAACGGGGAGACACAGATTCCAAGCCCTGTGCTGCTGGGCTCCCCCTCCACCTCCAGCCCTGGGCTTTTTTTTTTTTAGTTCAAGTCAGTCTGTACCTGCCAATCCAAAGAGTCCTGCTGGGGCTGTAGCAGTGGCTCAGCGATTGGGGCTGGTGCGCTTGCCTGGCATGAGCGAGGAGCTGGGTTCAAACCTCAGCACCACATACACAACTAAGTGTTGGAGAAAGAAAGGGCAGGTGAAAAATAAATAAATAGAAATTGATTCTCTCTTTCCTCTTAAAAAAAAAAAAAAAAAAAAAAAAGAGTCCTGATGATCTGCCCTGGTGGCATTCACCTGAAATCCCAGCAACACAGGAGGCTGAGACCGGAGGATGGCAAGTCTGATGCCAGCCCGGGAAATGTAGGAAGACTCTATCTCAAAAATTAGACAGACAAACAAACAAAAAAGGGCTGGGAGCGTAGCTCAGTGGTAGATCACTTCTGAGTACTGGAAAAAAAAAGAAAGAAAAGAATCCCAGACAATAAATATATGTCAAATAAATGAATCCCACAGGGACGGTGGCTGTTTACCTCTATTTTTTTTTAAAGAGAGAAGTACAGTGAGAGAGAGAGAGAGACAATCAATTTTTATTGAGTTTTTCACCTGGCTTTCACTGCTCCAACACTTCGTTGTGTACGTGGGTGCTGGGGTTTGAACCCGTGTACTTGCGCATGCAAGGCAAGTGCCGTAACTGCCAAGCCACTGCTCCAGCCCCTACTTCTATTTTTTACTTGTCTCAAAATGAAATTAAAAAGGAAAGAACTTGGCAGTGTCATAAGGAAAAAATAATAGTGGAGGCTGGGGAGGCAGCTCTGTGGAGTAGCACTCGCCCAGCAAGGCCCTGAGTTCAATCCTCAGCACTGAAAAAACAAAGCAAAACTCCAAGTCACAGCCTGGGGGAATGGCTCAGGGGAAGATCACCTGACCCTGAGACCCTGGGTTAAATCCCCAGCACTGGGGAAAAAAAAAAAAAAGGAAAGAAATTATGCATATGCAGGGGGATGGTAGAGAGCATGCCCTGAGATATTTATAGAGGGAAATCCAGGTACGGCTCATGCAGTGGTCTTTGTCCTGTTTTCATTGGTGCAACTGTAAGTCTGAAATTATTAGCAAACGAAAACAGGAAAACTGGAAATGCCCAGGCCAGCCCCTCTCACCTGTGTCCTGAGGGTTCTGCAGGGCCGCAGGCGACTGGCAGATTTAACAGGAGGTTTGCAAAGCTCTGTCCAGAGCGGCAGAGTCTGAATGAATTACCAGTGTGCATCAGGAGCAGCAGAGCGGAAGAGGCTCCCCCAGCTCGAAGGCCAGAGGTGCTGCTGAGAGGTGACAGCTGCAGGTAAGGACCATGGCAGCTCCAATGTCCAAACGCTGGATGATTGTGTGTGGGAGAAAAGCAGTCGGGGGAGAAAGCCTCTTCTCTCTCTCAAATGTATTTAATATTTTTCATTTTATTGGGGAGGGGGGACAAAGGATTGAACCCAGCAGTGCTTAACCACTGAGTCACCCAACCAGCGCTTTAAATTTTTTATTTTGAGACAGGGTCTTGCTAAGTTGCTGAGGCTGGCCTCAAACTTGCAATCCTCCTGCCTCAGCCTCCCAAGCCACTGGAATTACAGGTGTGCACCACCACATAGGTCAAGCCCTTCCTCTTTGAGATGTGGATCTTCCCATGGGCAGAGACCCTGAACCTGGCCCTGAGTAGGCTCCATGAGCATGCACTGTTGGTTCTGCAGCTTGGTGCAGATGGACATGATGGCGTGGCCAGTATGAAACCTGGCCATTGCATCCTGAGGCTTCCCAAAGACACCCAGCATACCTGCTTGTAGCCTGCAGCGGGGACAGCATGGGATCAGAGAGAGATGCGAACACCCATTGGGAGTGCAGTTCCCAAGGTCTCTTGGGGCAACCCCTACGACAGCCAACTGTGCACACCCACCCAGCTGTTTGCAGCCTCGTCCACACAAGAGTGGGTGTTATTTTTAGAAGATCTGCATGACATCTTTTTGTCCCTTAGAAACAATACCCGCACTCTGAGTAAATCAGGGTCAAAATGAACGAAGAGCTCAGGATGACATCAATACCTCTGCTCTGAGTAAATCAAGGTCAAAATGAACGAAGAGCTCAGGATGACGTTGGTGCCATTTGCCTCAAGGGCAGCTGTTGGGCGGATGGCCAGCAGCAGGCGGGAGTGCCGACAGCCCAAAGCGATTGCCAAAGCACTGCAAAAACAACGACCTTCTTCCCAAAGTGCTCCACGTTTCCAGGCCAGGGAAGCTCCCCAACTCAGTCTGGACACCTCGGCTCCTCTGTGTTACCGTGCAGGGAAACCCTTCCCAGCATCCTCGACAGACTTCCCCTTCCCTTGATGGGGTCCTGTGTGCCCCCCAAGTCCAAGACCAATGGCTTGGTCAGAGAATGGCTGAGGCTGACTCAGACCAATCAGAATCTGTTTCCTGGGACTGGCATGTTGCTCCTCGCCCCAGTAAAACTAGGTCCTGTTGGCCAGGAGAAGAGGATAGAACGGTCCGCAGGTCTGCTCTGTGGGTTTGGTGAGGGGTGCTCTGGGTCTTCTGTGCTCTGGACCAAAGAGCAACTTGGGCCGATGAGGATGCCCAGAGTCCCTGAGTCCCCGATCATGGGGTGATCTCTGGCTGCCAGGGACTCTGTGCAGGGACCCTGTTCCCAGCATCCTTCTCCCCAGGCCAGCAGCACACTCCCTGTGCTTTGGGGATTTTCCCTCCTCTGCTTCCAGTCCCTCCCGTTCAGGTGGGGTTGTCCCTATCCATGGCTCAGGACAATTAAGGTGCCACCTTCCTCGAGTGAGTGACTGGCTGGGTGAGAGGCGATGACACCAGAGTCGGTCTGATCGCAGGGAATGGTGACACTGTGGAGTTCCCAGGGACGCACTCCCTTCCCCACCACACTGTTCCTTGCAGGACGTGGCCTGGCGCTCACTGCCCATCTTGTCACTACTGGAGGCTGGTGGCAGAGACTGTGTCCAGTGGCCTCCTGAAAACAGCCGGATCAGTCCACCCGTTGCCCTTTTCGTAAAAGTCCTTTGCAGGTGGGTTCTGCTGTTTAGAAGGAAAAGAATTCTGAGTTTCTCAACTTCCAGAGAAGCTGAAAGGCTCTGCTTGAGAGACTCATTCTCAGCTCCCGTCCCCAGATGGTGTGACTAAGCCACCTTGGCTGGGGCTTCGTTCCTCCAAGGCTGGTTTTCCTGGCCATTCGATCCTACACCCTCTGGCCCACGCCTAGGGAAAGGGCAGCCTTGGTTCTGCCTGGGAGATACAGGAAGCCCAGACCTCGCTCGCACAGAGCCCCGTTACCTTCTTGGCAGAGATTAGGGAAATATTTTTCATTCTTTCCCAATCGACCTGGAGTTGAGAAAAAGAAATGCAGTTGATTTCTCCACCAAGCCTCCAGCCACTTCCCCCTTCCCCCAAAGCTCCTTGCCACACAGTTGCTGAAGCAACTGGAAGCTCAGGCAAGAACCTGACCCACCTCCGAGATTCCAGACCCCAGTGGCGTCAGGGGCCAGGCAGGGAAGACAAGCTTGGGAAAGGCGTGGAGCAGCCGCACCCTCAGAGAACGGGAGAGGCCCGCCCCAGCCTCGTAAGCGACATTGACCATTATCCTTTCAGGGCAGCCAGGAGGGCATTGGCTGTACTCCTGGAGGCCTGTGCCAGAGCCAACCTCTGACAGCTTAGGAACCCAGCAGGAAAATCTGCTCTTCCCTGCTTGTTCCAGGAGGAACCCGGGAAGAGCTGTCACTGGCCTGATCTCCGGCCACCCCTGCTCTGTTACTGTAGCTAGAGGGCTGGTGTTGGGTTGGTCAGATCTGGGATTTCAACCGTAGAGACTGAGACAGATGGCTTCAGCCCTTGGTCTGGGATCCCCAGAGGCAGGTGCAGGTGGACTCTCTGGGATTCCAGAAAGCACTGCTAGGGAGGAAGGAAGAAGACAGGGCAGAGAACGGCTGGCACAGGACGTGTGGTCAAGTCACGAGGGGTGACTTGCAGCAGTGTCCCAGGAAAACTGGTGGCCAGGGTAGAGTCAGGACTTCAGAGTCCTCCCCTCTTGGGATGGAGGGAGCTGAAGAATTTCCATCGCTGTTTGAGAGCTGCTGCCAGGGGTGTTAATTGGAAGAAAATCCTCAGACAAAAAGATGAAGGGTGGACATGAACTGAAGGGTGGGCCAGCAGCCAGGGTGCGGGCAGCGCTTGCTGCTTCCTCCAGAGGAAAACAGTGCTCCAATCAGAAGGCACTGATATTGGGCAGACCAAAGAGCTGCTCCGCTGAGGAGACTGCTGGTGGCCCACTCAGACTACAAGCTTTTAAAAATCTTTCTGTTCTGGCTGGGCACAGTGGTGCACGCCTGTAATCCCAGCAGTTTAGGAGGCTGAGGCAGGAGGTTCGCAAGTTTAAAGCCAGCCTCAGCAACTTAGAGAGGCTCTAAGCAAATTATTGAGACCTTGTCTCAAATAAGGAGGTTGGGGTGTGTGTGGAGGGGTGGTTCAGTGGTTGGAGTGCTTGCCTGGCATGAACAAGGACCTGGGTTTCAACCCCAGCACCACGTACACAACTAGGTGTTGGAGAAATAAAGGCCAGATGAAAAAACAAAGAGAAAGAAGGAGAGAGAGAGAATCAATTTTATTTATTTTTTCCATCTGGCCATTGTTTCTCTGACACTTGGTTGTGTACGTGGTGCTGGCTTCAAACTCTGGTCCTCACCCATGCCAGCAAGCGCTCTACCACTAAGCCACCACTCTAGCCCTAGAGTGTTTATCTTTTAAAAAAAAAAAAAGAGAGAGAGAAGGACAGTGAGAGAGAGAGAGAGAGAGAGTCCACAATTTTGTTAGCCAGAGAGCCTGGTACACTTGGGTTTCAACTTCCTGTGGTCAAAATGGAACTTTTCAAACACAGGCTCATAGGGAGGCCACTGTGCATAGCTTTGTCACCAGAAGCTCCGCAGAGGGAGCCTCCCCTGCTGCAGAAACTTTTATAATTTTACGACATTTTTAAAATAGTGAACCTTCTGTGCTATCCACTATACCTCAGGACTTTTTTTTTTTTTTAAGACAGAGGGGGACAGTGAGAGAGAGGAAGAAAGAGTTCATGTGGCTTTTGCTGCTCCAACACTTCCTTGTGTATGTGGTGCTGGGATTCAAACCCTGGTCCTCATGCATGCCGGGCAAGTGCCATAACCGCTGAGCCACGCTCCATCCCCTAGAGTGTTTATCTGAATGTGTGAGGCCACGCCATCCCTAGCACTGCAAAAAACAAAAATAAAACAAAACCCCCCTGAAGCCTGGCACAGTGGCCCATGCCTGTAATCCCATTGACACAGGAGGCTGAGGCAGGAGGATCGTGAGTTCAAGGCCAGCCTCAGCAACTTAGCAAGACCCTGAGCAACTTAGCAAGAGCTTGTCTCCAGATAAGAGTGAAGCCGGGCTGGGGATGTGGCCTCTCGCCGCCCAACAATGGTGCTCTCTGCTCTGCTTCCCATCTAGTGCTTGGCTCCTTCTCCAGCCTGGGCAAGCCCGCGTGCTGGGTGTGCAAGTCCGTAGACAGCGCCCCTTGGCCTGAGCAGCCTTACAGCACAAGTGACCCTGACCTCAGGATCCAGTTCCCTACAGTGGCACTGCTGACCTTCGGGTGGGTGCTTACAACGTCCCTGACCTCCACTTGGCTAGATGTCCCCAGCACAAAACCCAAAAGAGTCTTCAGACTTTGCCAAATGTCCCCTGGGGACAAAATCACCCTTGTCCAAACCCACTGTTAACTCATGCTAATAATAAGAAGGGTGACTTGTTCAGGCCTAGGGGACGGGGATTTCTCTCCAGAATTAGTGATTCTCTAACTCTCCTGCCCTCAGAATCCACCGTGACCCAGGCTCATGGAGGCGCAGCCCCATCCCAGATCTGAGGTATCAGAAGCGTGGGGACAGGGCAGGAGCTCCGTGTGGCTCCCAGTATGGCTTCCCCCGCCCGCCCCCCCACTGGGCTCTCTTCCTTTTTTGTGGTGCCAGAGATCAAACCCAGGACTTTCCACTTCACACCCCCCATTTTGAAATTATCTTGCCAATCCAACAAAATGTGAAGGTAATAACTCATACCTTTGCCAAATGCGATTAAATGGCTTATCAAGCAGAGCTAATAAGCTCATTGTCACACATCAAGCGCCCAAGAGAAGGACAAAGGTGCCCTCAAACCAAGGATTAAGCAACTGTTTGTCTAAGACGTTCTGCTCTGACTCCTGCCCGCAATTTCTTTATTTATTTTTTTTAAAGAGGGAGGGACAGTGAGAGAGAGAGAGAGAATCAGTTTTATTTAGTTTTCACGTGGCCTTTGTTGCTCCGACACTTCGTTATGTACGTGGTGCTGGGTTCTAACCCACGTCCCTATGCATGCCAGGCAAGCGCCATAACTCCTGAGCCACTGCGCCAGCCCTTGATTTTTTAGTAAGACAGAGAGAGGGAGGAGAGAGAGAGTGAGAGAGCGAGAGAGAGCGAGAGAGCGAGAGTTAATTTTATTTTTTCATCTGGTTTCTGATTTCTCTCCACTTAGTTACATATGTGATGCTGCCGATTGAACCCAAGTCCTCCAGCACGCCAGGCCCCCGAGCCACCTCTGCAGCCCTGTTGGGCCCTTTAGATGGGTTATTTTTAATCCCATAGCTTACGCTGAAACACAAGGACCATCCCCGTTTAAGAGAAGAAACAGACGTGTGGATTCTGAATTGTGCTAAGCCACATAGACGTTGGGAAGGAAAAAACACAAGACGAACAGTTTTTTGAGAGAGAGAAGAAGAAGAAGTAAGAAGAAAAGGAGCAGCAAGGGCTGGAGTGATGGCTTAGCGGTGGGAGCGCTTGCCTGGTGCGCGTGAGGACGCGGGTTCGAACCCCAGCACCCCGCACACAACAAAGAGTCAGAGCAACAAAGGGCGGATGGAAAAATAAATAAAATTGATTCTCTCTTTCTCTCACTGTCCCTCTCTCTCTCTAAAAAAAAAGAAAAAGAAAAAGAAAGAAAAGAGGCAAAGACAAACCAACCAAAAACAAGGAAATCAAGAACATCACCGGATGCCACCGTGTGCCTGAAGCATCACCGGATGCCACCGTGTGCCTGAAGCATCACCGGATGCCACCGTGTGCCTGAAGCATCATCCGATGCCACCGTGTGCCTGAAGCATCACCGGATGCCACCGGGTGCCTGAAGCATCACTGGTTGCCATCGTGTGCCTAAAGCCATCAGGGCCAGCAGAGGTGCGGGAAAGATTGTGATTCCCACACGTGAACAAGATTCCCACACGCCGTGGTGTTCCCAGACACACCCACCAGGCAGCGAGGAGGCCCGGCCTCCCGGGACACACATGGCTGTGCAGTGTCTGCCTTCCGATTCTACAAACAAAAACAAGGAGCCGGACAGGTGAGCGGCAGGCAGCCCCGGTGTCTGCTGGGCCTCACCTCACTGTGCAGAAGGTCTACAGCACGGTGACACTCCAGGCCCCTGCCCAGCCCAGCGCGCTCTCCACAGGCCCTGTTACAACTGGGGCCTCTGCTGGAGGCTGCCCCAGGCCACTCTCTCCCTGTCTGCCACCTCCTGAGACATCTAAAGTGTACCTGTTTAAGTAGTGACCTGTGGTCACTAGGAGACTCCTGTCCACGAAAACCCCTATGAGTCATTTTCCAAGGTTCCCAGTGAAAAGGGGCCCATCCCAGAAAGAAAGGGAACCTTGGCTCAAGGCCCAGGCTTCCAGGGAAACCAGCCAGCCTGCCGGGCAGAGCGGGGCAGTGGTCACCTTGGCTAAGTCTCTTTGTTTAAAACTGCTTTTTGATTCAGTCTTTCAACAACTATTTATAGGTGTGACATTTATTCATTCATTCAGCAAATATTTACTGTAAGGGGCAAGGTAACTGTCACCTTTAACTAAGGTGTCCCCTCCTTGTCAGTCTGTGGATTCACTTTCCACAACTACAGTGACTTGAGCTCAACCACAGTCCAAAAATGTTGAACGGGAAACTCCAGGAAGAAGCAATTCGTAAGTTTTGAGGTGCACACTGTTCCGAGTTGCTTGGTGAAAATTCTTGGTAATATCTGCAGGTTTGAGAATCTACACTTTTAAATTGTTGGCATTCATTGTTTTAATAAGCTTACACTGCTTTTGTTCGTTTAAATAAAACTTGGGTCTGAATTTATTATGATTATGATTATTATTATTACTGTTATTATTATTATTATTTGCAATGTTGAGAATAGAAACAAGTGCTTCACACCTGCTAGGCAAGTGCTCTGCTACCAAGTTATACCCTGAGCCTTTATATATATATGGTGTTAATGCAGGACTGGGGATTGAATCCAGAGGCACTCTACCAGTGAGCTACATCCCCAACCCTTTTTAAATTTTGTGAGTATTTCACTAAGTTGCTCAGAGACTTGCTAAATTTCTGAGTCTGACCTCAAATTTTTGATCCTTCTGCCTCAACCTCCCAAGTCTCAAAGATTACAGGTGTTCGTCACCATGCCCAGCTCCTAATTAAATTTTTTTCAATTTTATTTATTCATTTTTTTGTCTGGCCTTTGCTTCTCTGATTCTTAGTGGTGTATGCAGTGCTGGGGTTTGAGAGACAGAGAAAGAGAGGAAAAACTTTATTTAGATTTTCACATGGCCTTAGTGGCTCCAACATTTGGTTGTGTATGTGGTGCTGGGGTTTGAACCCGGGTCCTCACGCTTGCCAGGCAAGCGCCAAAACCGCTGAGCCACCGATCCAGCCCCCCTCTAATTAACTTTTAATAACAGGTGATAAGTACCTTCTCCTTATGACCACCCGACGTGAGATACTTACACGAGCTTTTCTGTGCATTTGCACGTGGGCCCATAGAAAACTTGAAGAATTGTGGGTTTTCGTGTTATCACAAATTAGTTTGCAATTTTTTGAAAAGAGTAATTTGAATTTATTGAGATGCTGTTATGTGCCAGTCCAGGGACTAGAGACATAGCTGTGAACACAGAGTAACTGTTTCTTGAGTCTAATAGGAGTTGAACTCAAAGAAGTCATCGTAGTTCAATCTAAGTGTAATGAAAATGAGAGAAAAGGGGCTTACAAGCTCCTCCTCACTTAGCCCAGGCCGTGTGTAGGGTCAGGAACATTAAGAGCATTTAGGTTACGAGGGGTCGGATACCAACCAAGCTAGTGAAAAAAATGGAAAGGGAGAGGATGACTAAGTGGTTTCTATGTTGAGAAGTCATGAAGTGAATCTGCCTTCAGGCGCAACTGGATCCAGGAGTTCAAATGACGTCCAAAAAAAAAAAAAATCCATCTTTCCATCTCTTCTCTCTCAACCTTCTGTCTCTTTCTCCTTCCATTTTTGCTTTCTTCTGTTTGGAGTTCACTTTCAGACAGTCTTTCTCCACGTGCTGGTGCGGCCAGCAGCAACTCCAGGATGGCTTTATTTTATTATTTAATATTTTTGATCCTGGGGATTTAATCTAGCAGTGCTTTACCACTGAGCTGTATCCCAGACCTTTTTAATTCTTTATTTTGAGATGGGGTCTTTCTGAGTTGCTAAGGTTGACTTCAAACTTGTGGTCCTCCTGTCTCAGCCTCCCTGCGTGCAGGGATTACAGTCATGGGCCACCCCAGCTGGCGTGGCTATCTGTTTTCGTACCCTAAATCAAAGGGATCTCCTCTTTCCCAGGAATTCCAACCAAAGTCCCAGGAATGAGGCTCACTGGTCCAGCTGTGACCGTGTGTCCACCCCAGAGCCAACTGTCAGTCAGAGGAACAGGACCCTGCTTGGCGGGGCTCACCCTGGAGGGGGCTCCACCCAATCCCCTGGGGACAGAGTTGGGAAGGAGTGATCCCCGAAGGAGGACTGAGACAGGTGTTTGTTTGTTTATTTGTAGTACCAGGGCTCTTAACCACTGAACCACATCCCCAGCCCTTTTTATTTTTTATTTTGAGACAGGGTCTCACTAGGTTGCTTAGGGCTCACTGTGTTGCTGAGGCTGGCTTTGAACTTTCGATCCTCCTGTTTCAGAGTCACTGGGATTACAGGTGTGCACCACCGCAGCTGGAAAGATGCTGTTTTGTGATCCAGAAGAAATAAACGTCACACAGACAGGACAGAGGATTCCACCGCAGAGGCTTCCTGCAGAAACTGACCTTTAAGGGAAAACCCAGGGTGAACTGGACGTCTCCTGGTGACAGGGAGGCGGTCACCAGAAAGGGTGCTCCAGGCAAAGGCACAGCCGAAGTCTGGGGTCCGGTCTGGTTCTGGGAAATTCAGTGGCTTCGACTGACACCCGGTGAGGAGGAGAGGAAGGGATGAGGTCAGTGGGGCAGGAGCCAGCCTCGGGGAACTTGACTCTACCCGGCCTCACTCGCCCTCCCCGCCTCCCTCTCCAGCCCACTCGGGCACCGTCACTCAGTCACGCGGTCTTCACACTGTCCTGCTTCAAGCTTGGCATGGTTGCTGCTTCTCAGCCAATGTGTCATTCATCAGCAGATCAAGTCACCTGCTGATCCTCACCGTGATCTGGAATGTCAGCTGATTCCCACACACTGGACCACAAAAATCTTCCAGAGCCTCATAGGGTGAAGGGATCCAAACTTGAAAATCAAGGGAGCCTTAATAGAATTACACCGCTGGGTGCACCCCCCACAGGCATTCAGACAAGCTTCGTTTAACTGGAAGAAAGGAACCTTGTTATAACTAGTTGTGGCCAGTTATGGTGGCACACGTCTGTAATCCCAGACACTCGGGAATCTGATTACACATTCAAGGTCAGCCTGGGCGATTTAGCAAGACCCTGTCTCAGAATAAACTAAAAGGGGCAGCTCAGTAGTAGAACTCTTGCCTAGTGTGGGCGGGGCCCTGGGCTCCATCCCCAACACTGCAAAAGAAAAAAAATTAGGTCTCTGGCCACCACCGTCTCTTCACTATGTCCTGTATCATTTCATGCATGGAAGAATCTCAAGAGGAAGCCAGGCATTGTGATGCACGCCTGTAATCCCAGCAACCCAGGAGGCTGAGGCAGGGGGATCAAAAGTTCAAAGCCAGCCTCAGCAACTTAGCAAGGCCCTGAGCAACTTAGAGAGACCCTACCTCAAAACAGAATATAAATCCCTTTGGATGAGGATGTGGCTCAGTGGTTGAGCACCCCTGGGTTCAATCCCCAGCATCCCCCCACCAAAAAAAAGAGAAGAATCTCAAGAGGGAAATTTTTTTTGCTGTCCCCATTTCACTGATGGGAACTGAAGCCTCAAACTTAAGAGACTCGGTTCAGTTCTCACACACTTGATCTCTTCTTATTCTTTACAATGGTACAGACCCATGTAAGATAAGGAAACTTGTTTCAAGCAGTTTGCCAGAGACGCAGCAAAAATAAGGGGGTGTTCAAACACTGTCCGTGGAACGGAAAGAGGTGCAGCCCCTCTGGACTACGGTCTGGCTGCTCCTCAAAAGGTTAAACAGATCTTTCCTCACCCAGCAATTCCACTCCTAGGATACACCCCAAAATGAAAACACGTCAACGTCCACAGCAGTCTTGTTCCTGACAGCCCAAACGTCCAGCAATCAACGAACGCACACATGAAACGGGATCTGTATCCCACGGTGAAATCTTACGCAGCAGTGAAAAATGATGGAATTCTGATAAACACTACAGGAACATGACAGCTAGTGAAAGGCCGGCAAAAAAGGAGCATATCTTAAATACGATCCCACTTATATGAAATTTCCAGAACAGGCAAATCTATGGAGACAGAACGTAGATGCTTTTGTGGGGGTAGATGGGCAGTGGCTTTGGGGATAATGAAAATATTCTAAAATTGATTGTGGAGATGGCTATACAACTCTGACCACGTGAAAACCCTTTGAATTGTATACTTTCCTCCCCTAAATGGAGCTGTATGCACTAAATGGAGAAATTGAGCGGTGTGTGAATTGTACCTCAATAAAGCTGCTTCACAACAAGAGTTGAGAATAAGGGTGGGCTGTGGCAATGATCCAAACTGCAACCGATGTTGGAACACCTGTTCCTGTCAGGTGGTTTTCTCCACCCAAACCACACGGTGAATCGGGGCAGGGGACCCCCAAAGGAGTCCTGGGTCCCAGGCAGTGGGAGCCGCAGCTGCCGATCACATGGGGACCGTGGACTCCGCGCCCGGGCTTCACTCTGCTTCTTCTGCCTCCCTCCCTCGTGCCTCAGTATCTCCCTCTGCAAGGGAGAAGACAGCGTAGCCTCCCTTGTAGGGTCACGTAGGGTCACGCTGAGGCTTAGAGGTTTGACTTCGGGGACTTAGAATGGCACCCAGCACTCCTGACTCCCGCCCTGTGTCCACCCATGCTCTCCAGAGCCAAGGCCAGTCTCCCACATTGGGTCAGCAGGAGAGCAGATAATCAAATATCAATTGCTGTTCAAGCCAGAGGCTGTGGGTGCCATGAGGGGAGGGGAGAGGTGGCTCTGGGACTCCAGAGGGATGGGGTCGGGGCCCACAGGGCCTCTGCTCTGGATCAGGGCTCAGGCCACTCCGCTGCAGCAGCTCAGTCCTGTCGAGCTCCCCCTTTAGCTCAGGACCTGGCCCTGGGGAGGGGACCCGGGCTCAGGGGTTCAGAAGAGCACATGATTTCAGATAAAGAATAAAGGACTATAAATACGAAAGAGAGAGAGAGAGACTACAAACACGGAATAGTACAGGAGGAAGCATTCATCCCAAACCACTGGTCATTTGAAAGAATCAAGACCCTCTCTCTTTTTTTTTTTTTCAGGGCTAAGGACTGAACTTGGGGCCTTGCACATGCTAGGCAAGCGCTCTGCCACTGAGCTAAATCCTCAACCCCCAGGATCCTCTCTTCTGAGACCTGGTTAGGTGATTTACCAAGAATCTTCAGCACAGGGGCTCCTCCTCCCTCACTCCAGAGCACTCAGGTGCTCCCCGCACCCGGCACCAGCAAAGAATGGTATCACTGTCTTTGGTTCAGTAAAGATCTCTGTGTGTGTGTGTGTGTGTGTGTGTGTGTGTTTTATGGAGGATTGAACCCAGGGGTGCTCTATCACTTAGCTACACTCCCAGATCTTTTTATTTTGAGACCGGTTTTGGTAAGTTGCTAAGGCTGGCCTTGAACTTGTGATCCTCCTGCCTCAGCCTCCAGAGTCATTGGGATTACAGATGTGCACCCCTGTGCCCTGTAATGAAGTTTTATTTTTTGGTTTTTTTTGTTTTTGTTTTTTTTTTTGTTTTTGTTTTCTTTTTTTTTAAAGAGAGAAGGACAGGGGCTGGAGCAGTGGCTCAGCGGTTAGGGTGCTTGCCTGGCATGTGCAAGTACACAGGTTCAAACCCCAGCACCACATACACACGAAGTCTCAGAGCTATGAAAGCCATGTGAAAAACTAAATAAAACTTGATTCTCACTGTCTCTCTTTCACTGTCCCCTCTTTCTTTAAAGTGAGAGAGAGAGAGGACAGTAAGAGAGAGAGAATCAATTTTTATTGAGTTTTTCACGTGGCTTTCGTTGCTCTGATACTTAGTTGTGTATGTGGGTGCTGGGGTTTGAACCCGTGTACTTGCGCATGCAGGGCAAGCACCGTAACCACTGAGCCACCACTCCAGCCCCTGTAATGAAGTTTTGTTGTTGTTGTTTTAAGAGAGAGGGACAGTAAGAGAGAGAGAAAGAGGCAATCAATTTTATTTAGTTTTTCATGTGGATTTTGTTGCTCTGACACTTCTTTGTGAACATGGTGCTGAGGTTCGAACCTGCATCCTCGTGCATGCTAGGCAAGCGCGAGAACTGCTGAGCCACCGCTCCAGCCCCTGAAGATTCTTTTTCTTTTCTATTTTTTTTTAGAAGGACAGTAAGAGAGAGTGAAAGAGAGAATCAATTTTATTTAGTTTTTTTATGTGGCTTTTGTTGCTCCGAGACTCCATTGTGGTGCTGGGGTTCAAACTTGTGTACTGATGCATGCCAGGCAAGTGCTGTAACTGCTGAGCCACCACTCCAGCCCCGAGGTCATACTATCAAAAAGTACAAAGGGGTGGAAAATTAGTCTTTCTGTGGATGTGTGCTACACATCTAAAAATCCCAGAACTCAGGAGGCTGAGGCAGGAGGATTCCACATTAGAGGCCATCCTCAGCAATTCAGCAAGACCCTGTCTCAAAATTAAAAATAATAAGAGCTGGGACTGAAGTTCAGTGGTAGAGCACTCCTGGATACAATCCCCAGTACCATAACAACAATAATAATACATTATAATATAAAAATATACATATTTGCCAGCCATGGTGCACACACCTAATCTCAGTAACTTGGGGAAGGTGAGGTAGGAGAATAATACTTTTGAAGCCAGCCCTGGCAACTGAACAAGACCTTATTTCAAAATAAAATTAGACTGCCAGGCATGGAGGTGCATGCCTGTAATCACAGCAACTTGGAAGACTGAGGCAGGAGGATCGCAAGTTCAAAGCCAGCCTCAGCAATTTAGCAAGGCCCTAAGCAACTTACCTAGACCCTGTCTCAAAATAGAATATAAAAAGGACTGGGGATGTGGCTCAAGGATTGAGATCCCCTGAGTTCAATCCCTGGTGCCAAAAATAAAATAAACAAACAAATGAATAAAATCAAACTCAAACGGGATGGGGTGTAGCTTGGTAGAGTGTTTACCTACCCTGTGCTAAGCCCCAGGTTCCATCCCCAATACAGATAAAGAGAGAGAGAGAGAGAGAGGAAGTCTCCCTCCTCCCTGGCACCTCTTTCCATACTTCCTCTCCCCAGTGCAATCCTCAGTATATGTTTCAAAACCATTTCAAATTCGGGGTTGGGGATTTAGCTCAGTGGCAGAGCGCTTACCTAGCACACACAAGGCCCCGAGTTCAGTCCTCAGCCCTGGAAAAAAAAAAGGAAAGAAAAAATATTTCAAATTTATAGAAATGTCACAAGAATAATTCAGAGAATTCCAGAGTAACCTTTGCCCCGAAACCTATTTTTAACATTTTGAGCGCTTTTTATTATCCTCTCTTCCTTCATGTAAATATATTTCTTTTCAATAATATATTTTTTTCTCAAACCATTTCAAGTAGGTTGTGTGCGTCTGGCCCGTTTTCTCCTGAACATTTCCACGTTTTCTAAGATCGGGTGTAATGTTTGTTGCCACAGCTCTGTTACCAAATGCAGGAAATTCATCTTGGTGCAAGACAGTCACGCGTGTGGCCTGCTGGACGCACACTCTGAGAATCACACCATTGCTGGTTTTGTCAGCGTGTGGCCATCTCATCTCATGGGACCACCATTCACGAATGTGGTCTGACCTTCATGATCGCCCATGCTCCTGTCGGGTCCAGCCGCCTCCCACTGGTGACGTTGGTTCTGGGTTATGTTTTTTATTTTATTTTATTTTTTTGCACCAGGGATTGAACCCAGGGTTGCTTAACCACCAAGCAACATCCCTGACCCTCTTTGTTTTTTATTTTGAGACAGGGCCTGGATAAGTTGCTGAGCCTGGCTTTGAACTTGCGATCCTCCTGCCTCCGCCTCCCAAGTCTCTGGGATTACAGGCGTGTGTGCCACCGTGTTTGGCTTGATGTTGGTTCTGATGTGCTGGTGAGGGTGTGGTCTGATGGGTAATCTTGGGGGTGTGGGTAAAGGACACATCAGATTTCCCCTGTTAGATTGAGTATCCATTGACAATTTTTTGCCTGAAACAATCTTTACAATAGTTATAAAATATTGCACACACACACATATATATATATATAAATATATATATATATATTCAACCCACACAAATATAAACATTTCTGTACCTTGCATTTGTCAGTTTGTTCTCATGTAACAGTTTATGTTGGGGCTGGAGCAGTGGCTCAGCGGTTTCGGCGCTTGCCTGGCAAGCACGAGGACCCGGGTTCAAACCCCAGCACCACGTACACAGCTAAGTGTTGGAGCAATGAACGCCATGTGAAAAACTAAATAAAGTTGTTTCTCTTTCTCTGTCTCTCTCACTGTCCCTCT
>PVKS010023636.1:0-32131 GCA_004027875.1 Aplodontia rufa | reverse complement strand
AAAAAAAAAAAAAAAAAAAAAAAAAAAAAAAAAAAAAAAAAAAAAAAAAAAAAAAAAAAAAAAAAAAAAAAAAAAAAAAGAAGAAGAAAAAGAAAAAGAACGAAAGAAAAAGAAAAGAAATCACCAGCTCCTGAGCTCCTGATCATCTAATCAGTGACAGCCTTCTTGCAAAAGGTTTAATTTCTTAATAGGTTGAATGATAAGAGAAAAAGCCTTGCCCTTCAGAAGAGAGGGGCTTTTTAGCACATTGGGGGTGAACGAGGAGATAGTTACAACATGTGACTCTAATAGAAGATAAAAGGGTTGTTGAGGAGTCTTGTGCCCAATCGCTGGCCTCGGCCGACTGCTGTGGATTAGTTGGATTGGTTTGCTAGAGTGACGGATGCTGTCTTTGACCTCAGGGATGTGCATGCACACTGCTCAGTGGAAATGAATGAAGTATTTCTGATCTTGCCTTAGAAAACTGCAATTCAAGCCTCTTCATCATCTTACAAGAGTCATTATAATCATCCAACCGGTGAATTGTTGACACACTATTTCATCTACCCCGCAAATGACTACTACGAGCTACAATGTGGCCACTCATCCAGAGAAACTTTTAATTTTCTCTTGGTAGTTAGTTTCACATCATTTCCACTTGCACCAGTTCTCCAAGTTTCTTTGAGGCTGAACTATTTCAGCATTTACCATATATTCACCAAGCTAAAACCTGGATGCACTCACAAGTAGCCTTTAGAATTATTCCTTGGAAAGAACAACCTCAGAATCTCCATTGTCACTGAAGCCATTTGACTGTGTTATCAAAGGTCAGGAGGACAATGTCACTCTCTTTCTTTTCCTTTCCTTTCCTTTCCCCCACACTCCTCTTACTCTCTCCCCCCCCCCCTCTTTCTTTCTCTCTTCCTTTTGTTGTGTTGCTTCGGTCATGTCTAAAATGCCAAGGTTTGGTTAGGATCTTACACAGAGTCCTCCACAATCACCGATTTCCCACTTTTAACTTCTTATCAATTAATAGGAGGTGAGTTTATTTGCTCTAGTTTGGATGTCGAATGCCTCCCAAAGGTCCACGTGTTAAAGACTTGGTCCCCAGAGTGGTGCCATTGGAAGTTGGTGGGATTTTTATGAGGTGGGACCTTACGATGGTCCCCTTGAAGGGGACCATAGGACCCAGCCTCTTCCTCTTGCTTCCTAACCATGAGATGAGCCATTTGCTCCACCACAGACTTCTTGTCGTTGCCATCTGGTACCCCCACCAGAGGCCTAAAAGCACCTGACCTTAAACTAGAACCTCTGATATCAAAAGTGAAAATAAATTTTTCTCTTTATAAATTAAATATCTTGGGCATTTTATCATAGTGGCGGCTGTCGAATACAATATCCATGACCCATTGTTTTAGTCAGGTTTTTTGTCACTATGGCCAAAACACCTGACAAGAACAACTTAGAAGAGAAAAAGTTTATCTTAGGTTCATGGTTTCACAGATCTCAGTCCACAGATGACCAACTCCTTTACTCTGGGCCCAAAGTGAGACAGCACATCACTGGGGAAGGGCCCAAAAGAAGGTGGCTGCTCGGCAGCTGGCAGGGTCAGGAGGCAGAGAATAAGGGTGGGGGGAGAGAGGAGAGATGGGGAGGATAGAGGGGAAGCAGCTGTAGAAGAACAACCCTCAGTGCACACCCCGTGACCCACGTCCTGCAGCCACACCTCACCTGCACACAGTCACCACTCTGTCCATTCAATAGGGGATGGGCTGATGAGGTCATAGCCAGAAACTTTTGGGGGATGCTTCATATCCAAACCATAATAGTTATGTTGCTCCAACCAAATCTTATGCTCTGCCTTGGAATGGATTTCTGTTCCCCACATTGTGCAGATCAAGACATCTGATTTAGAGAGTTCATTTTATTTGTGTTTTCTTTCTCTCTTTCTCTCTCTCTCTTTTTTTTTTTTTTTTTTGCAGGGCTGGGACTGAACCCGGGGGCTCACACAAGCCAGTCAGGCGCTCTGCAACTGAGCCACACCTGCAGCCTTCCACCCTATACTTTTATGGTGAAGAAGCTGAGGTCAGAAAAATTACCTGACTAGCAGAATCCATCGCCCCTCTCCCCCCAAATTTTTTTTTACACTGGGGATTGAACCCAGGGGTGCTCTACCACTGAGCTGCCTCCCCAGACCTTTTTATTTTATTTTGAGACAGAGTCTCACTACATTGACCAGGCTGATCTTAAACATGTGATCCTCCTGCCTCACTCCCAAGTTGCTGGGATTATAGGCATGCACCACCACATCCAGCTCCTCAGTTTCACTTTTAGTGTTTCCTATTCTATTTTTTTCTTCTGTTCCCACCCTCACCTCTCTCTACATGTGAGCCAGGTTAAGGATTTTGATCCTTATCTAAAGAGATAGGAGATAGAAGAAGGAGGTTTTGTTTTTGTTTTAGAAAGCAGGGACAGAGAGAGAGAGAGAGAGAAGCAATTTTTATTTAGTTTTTCATGTGACTTTCATTCTTCAGACACTACGTTGTGTACATGGTGCTGGGGTTTGAAGCCGCGTACTTGCGCATGCCAGACAAGCACCATAACTGCTGAACCACTGCTCCAGCCCCTCCATGGAAGGATTTTAAGACAGAGTGAGCGTCACCTAACTTACACATATTTTTAATAACTCCCTAATGACATGTAGAGAATGGATTCAGGGAACACTGTAGTTCATGGGTTTTCCCTGACCACAGCCCTGATTTGGCTCTGTGTATTTCTTGAAGCTTATCAAGGTCATTGGATGGACCCTTGACCCAAGTCCACCCAAATAGAGATACCCTGCTTACTACTCTCTCTTTCTCCCCCAGAGTTTTGATTGAATTATAAAAAATGAGACTCCTTTTTAAAGGTGTATTTATTATTTTTTTAGCATGTGGTACCGGAGATCAAACCCAGGGCCACGGCTCACCAGGCAAGTGCTCTACCACTCTACCCAGTGCTTAATTTTTTGAATATCCCAAGTGACTTCAACGTCAAACCCATCTTGGCAGCCATTGCTCCAGTGAATCTGAATTAAGACATGGAGTAGGGTTGTGGTATTGGAGCTTGTGATAATTTTGAGCCAAGTGCCAAAGGAATGATTAGAAGACAGAGGTAGCAAAGGATGCTCTGTTTCTGAATTCCCAACTGCCCCATACCTACTATACTTTATCTCATGTCCCCATAACTTCTAAGAATATTGGATCTTTACAATAATCCTCCCCTCTCTACCCTGTGTGTGTGCCTGAGCTCATGAATGTGTGCACGCACATGCTAAGTTGAGCGGGCTTCTAGTCCTTGCTGCTGAAACACCCATGAAGTTGGAGAAGTCCACAGGCTCAGAACCTTTCCTTATCTTTTTCCTTCCTTAACTCTCTCTTCTCCATAGTTCCCTCCCACCCTAACCCATATCTTTGTGAAGATCTTTCTCCCCTCCCAGGAATGATCTAATCTAAGTCAGGGTTGGCTATAGGGTCTTAGAGCAGGCATGGTTCCATTGGAGAGTCCTCCCAGAATTCCTGTAGCACACAGAATATTGAGGTTTTTTTTTTAGAAAGCACAGGGACCACAGTAAGCTGAGGTCCCTATAATGCCCATGTTGAGGGGCTGCCTTACTTCACATTGTTTGATCACACTCCGTCAATAGAGATCAGACAAGCCTGCTCAGAAAACTCTGATTTCAGCATTTATTCAGAACAAGGAAAATTTAACCCCAAATCACCCTCAAGAACACAAACTTCAGTACTGACCTCGAATAGCAATAACTATGAACCTGAAAGGCATGTTGTCTTACATGGTCCAAGAGTTAGATTCTTGTAGATGAAGCAAAAAGGTATCCCTACTGAAGGAGATGAGTGCAAGGTTTATTTGGAATTGGATCAAATTAACCAGCTACAATGGTGCACACCTGCAATCCCAGCAACTGGGAGGTTGAAGGAGGAGGATCGCAAGTTCAAAGCCAGCCTCAGCAACTTAGCAACATCCTGTCTCAAAATAAAATAAAAAGGGCTGAGAGTGCAGATAGGTGGTAAAGCACTCCTGGGTTCAATCCCCAGTGCTCCCCCCAAAAAACTAAACAAAATAAAAAATAAAATTGGATCAAATAGAGGGAAATGAGAGTCACTGTTCTCAAGAAATTTTATTTCTAGGGGCTGGAGAGGTGGCTCCACGGTAGAGCACTTGCCTGGCAGGTACAATGACCTGCGTTTGAACCCTGGCACCACATACACAACTAAGTGTCAGAAAAGCAAAGACTGGATCGAATAAAATTGACTCTCTCTTTAAAAAGGAGAGAGAGAGAGAGAGAGAGAGAGGGATGGAAATTCTGGATTCCCAGGATGTTAAGCTGAGATGAACTTTAGGTGAGGCAATTCATGTTTTTATTTTTACTAGCTTACTTTTTACTTGTTTTTTTTCAAGTGTTTTATAATGAACATGACATTTGCAATACTGTGGCATTAGTACTGGAAAGAAATTTAAAGAATCATTTTTGGGGACTGGAGCAGTGGCTCGGAGTTTACAGCACTTGCCTGGCGTGGGCAAGTATGTGGGTTCAAACCCCAGCACCCACATACACAACGAAGTGTCTGAGCAATGGAGGCCACATGAAAAACTAAATAAAAATTGATTCTCTCTCTCTCTTACTGTCCCTCTTTCTCTAAAAAAAAAATCATTTTTGTAAGAAAAAAAGAAAGGAAATAGAGCATAGAAGGGAGGGGGAAAGAAACAGTAAAAAGACAGAAAGAGGGACTAGAGCGGTGGCTTGGAGGTCATGGGCTTGCCCAGCATGCGCTAGTACGCAAGTTCGAATCTCAGCACCACCTACACAGTGATGTCTCTGAGCAACGAAAGTCACATGAAAAACTAGAAAAAATTTGTTTCTCTCTCTGTCTCTCTCTCTCACTGTCCCTCTCTCTTAAAAAAAAAAAAAAAAAAAGAAGAGGGAGGCAGGAAGTGGTACTCATCGTCTAGACCAGCAGTTGGTCCTGGAGTGTGTTGGGTTGACCTGCTCTGTGGAGAGGTGGGTTTCCAAGCCCAGCTGTGAAATGTGACTAACTGTGCCACCAAGAGGGGGGAAAGCAGAGGGCGACCACCTGCACCCGGAGAAGCTCCTCCAACAGAGGATTTGCTTAATAGTAAAAACACTTTGTTCCTGTTTCAAGTTTAAATTATAGCCACAGCGATATTGAAGACTCGATGAAAGGATGGTTCAGGTCAACTTCAAAGCGGGGCGGAGCTGCTGGCTCTGTCAGGGGAGAGCGGGCCACACCTCCACCTCCTGCAGGACCCACCCGGCCAGGACTGCAAGCAAGCCCAGTTCACTTTGTTCTCCAGGGGATTAAACTGATGGACTCAAGATGAGGAGGAGGCTTCAAACACGCTGCGTTTCTGTTTTCTTTTTTCCTCCTTTTCTCCTTTGCTGTGTCCTTATGTCTGTTTACTCTTTAGAGATAAAATGCCCCCCTCCGTTCTCT
Organism: Aplodontia rufa; assembly: GCA_004027875.1. NCBI lineage: Eukaryota > Metazoa > Chordata > Mammalia > Rodentia > Aplodontiidae > Aplodontia > Aplodontia rufa. Next base: position 26,639 of record PVKS010023636.1, on the reverse strand, counting down.
CTCTCTTCCTCTCTCTCAGAAGCCTAGAATGAAACTCTACTAAAACCAGGAGCTGCCTGGCTGTGCGTGCACAGGGCTGTGACGTCTGATTCTTAAGCTGGCTGCATTATCTGCTAGGGCTCCTATCCCAAGCTGGGAACTGACCTTGAGCTAATGCCCTGCCCCTGCCCAGTCACCAGTGCATCTTTTAGGCTTATCAAAAAATACTTTTAATTTTATTTTTAAGGTTGTTTCAAGGATCCCTAAAGATATTTATGTTTTTCTCTAGAAAAGTACATTAATTTTAATACCTCTAACACAGACAAGCCTGACAGATCAAATTAAACTAGCATCACAATGGAACGGCAGTTTAAGTTCTGAGTCTCAGAGGCCAGCTTTCAGAAAGGGCAGAATCAGTAATTGTGTTTTTCTCTTAATGTACACAAAGCATTTTATATTTCCTTATTTCACATAGTAGGCAGACACTCTACCACAGATCTACATCCCCAGCCCCTCTTTTTCACATTATCGTAGGTGAACCTTTCTACAACTTTGTAGAGGAAACAGGGCAAAGTATTGTATTAACTCCTGTTTACGCCTGGCAGTGATAAAAATTAGATGTCAAAAATATTAAGTGTGAGGGCTGGAAAGTTTTTCAAGATTCTTTGAAACAAATGATCCCTGCATTAGAGAACCTGCTGCCTCATCTGAGGATAGGAGCAACAGTGAAAGGTGCTTTTCTTAAAACCTGTGTAATGGATGAAATGTGAAGGCATATGCCTGTAATCCCAGCAGTTTGGGAGGCTGAGGCAGGAGAATCCCAAGTTCAAAGCCAGCCTCAGCAACTTAGTGAGACCCTAAACAACTTAGCGAGATCCTGCCTCAAAATAAAAACTATAAAATGAGCTGGGGACGTGGTTCAGTGGTTAAGGGCTCTTCAGTTCAAAAAACAACAAACAACAAACAAAATCTATGCAGTGGGAGAGAGAAACTCCCCGTGGACTAATCCCTAACACAGGCCTATTGCCAAGTTGCACATGAGGCTTCATTTCGCACCAGACTGTACCTGGCATTTTAAAAGCTTCTAATGAACCAAGAGCTGTGAGATGGAGGATTTGACAGAGCACTTTTAAAGCAATAACGACATGCAAGATTGAGCTGTTTTGTGTTTGTAATCAATCAGGTCCCGACTGTTCAACAAACCCCTTCCACGTCTTTCCACCTAAACCACAGTCTTCTTCCTTTCATTCGTTCTGCTGAGCAGTGCTAGTGGCCTGAGGAGCACCTACTAACGGGACAGGGCACTAACCAGTCTGCATACCCCCAGGAAGGAGTGTGAGGCAGGTATGGCTTCTCCCAATTCACAGAAACTCAAGAAGGGAATCCTGGTAGGGAGAGGCCCTAGGATATTGTGTGTGTTTGTATGCGTGTGAAGTATCCTGAAATATCTCTCTTGATGTTAGCTAGAATTAAATGAAAGTCATTTGTGTATCCACGAATACAAACATTTATTGTTCTAACTAATATGGTTAGTATAATTTGTATATTTTATTTTATTTTATTTTATTTTATTTTATCTTTTTTTGTAGAACTAAAGATTGAACCCAGGGCCTTGCACATGCTAGGTAAGTGCTCAACCACTGACCTGCATCAACAACTTTTTAAATTTTATTTTTATTTTAAGATGTCCAGAATAACCTCAAACTTGTGATCCTGTGATCCTCCTGCCTGAGGCTCACAGCTGGGATTATAGGTAGGCACCACTACATCCCAAAGGTTAGTATAAATTTTATTTCTTTTTAAATGTAAGAACTGAGAACTTTAGTTCACATACATAATTACATGAGAGTGGAAGGGTTTTTTTTTTCTTTACAGCTAAGTCCCTCAGCCTCTTGACCTTCATTAGAGTATTCTGTAATCAAAATTGTTTTTAAGGGGGCTGGAGCGGTGGCTCAGCAGTTACTGCGCTTGCCTGGCTTGCGCGACGACACGGGTTCAAACTTCAGCATCATGCACACAATGAAGTGTCGGAGCAATGAAAGCCACATGAAAAACTAAATAAAACTGATTCTCTCTGAGCAAGAGTAGGCTAAACCAAGCTGTTAATGTTCAGTAGTTAGGTGTATTAAATGTGCATTCCACTTTGATGTTTCCAGTTGGGATCGTCTGTATATATAGGGATGCTGATGACTGAACTTGACTCTCTCAAAGCTATCTGTGAGCTGCAGACCTCTTGAGAGAATTTGTGTGCAGCAGGGGTTAAGCATTCCAGCCTGAAGCCCACCGCCCAGGTGAGTGTTGAGGCTACAGCCCACTGTCCACCTCTGCTTCCTTGCCCTGTTCCCTCTTGCTTCTTCTGCCCCATGGTGTCTGCTCTGCCTTCTGCCTTCTGCCCTTCTCCACAGGGCGTTTGGCCCCATTCTCTGCTTTCTGAGTCTTTTCTCATCCTTCATTCCAGCCAAGCAGCTCAGAACTCAGCCTGAGTACAGTTCAAAACAAAAGCAATAGACAAAGCAGACTTGAATAACTCAGTATTCAATAGCCCACAATTAAATAAGTTAACAGGTCATCTCAGATACCTCAACAAGGCTCCTCTGTAAAACTACACAAGGAGGGCTGGAGCTGTGGCTCAGTGGTTCTAGTGCTTGCCTGGCATGTGCGAGTACGCAGGTTCCAACCCCAACACTATGTACACAACAAAGTGTCAGAGCAACAAAAGTCACATGAAAAACTAAATAAAATTGATTTTCTCTTTCTCTCTCTCACTATCCCCCCCCCTCTTTTTTCCCCAGGGCTGAGGACCGAACTTGGGGCCTTGTGCATGCTAGGCAAGCGCTCTGCCACTGAGCTAAATCCCCAACCCTTATCCCTCTCTCTTTTAAAAAAAATTACATAAGGATGACACAATGAATTCTGCATACACACACACACACACACACACACACACATAATGATAATGCACTAATTAATAGTAGTAGAATAACAATAATAATAATAATAATAATAGTTTAGGCAGCGGGACATGGTGGAAAATATTATGTGGCCCATAGGCAGAGGAAGCCTTTATAAGGTTAAGCCCACAGTAGGTACAATAAGAAGATCAGGGGCAGGAAAGAGGGGAGAGAAAGGGAAGGTGCTGCGGAAGGAGATTGATCGAGTTATGTGCAGGTACAAGTACAGGAAAATTACTCCCAAATTATGTATAATTATAATGCACCAATTAAAAACAGCTAAAATTACACAAAAAAGGGTTGGAGACGAGGGTAGAGGTAGAGGGCCTCATAAACAGCAGCTGCCACAATAATTGTGGTAATAGGTGTCAGCTGTGTGGGAAAAGTCTTAAGGCCAAGGCTGCATAGTAAGATTAGAGATGGGTAATACCTTGGTTTTGTAAAACGGAAAAGGAACAATTAAGAAAGGAGACGTGGGAAGTGAGGTCCTGATAATTAAGATAATCATCTGTAGCCAATTTTATCTTTATTTTATGGATGAGACAGCTAGAGATGTAGGGGGTTGGATAGGCCTGAGGAACTAGTTGGTGGAGCTTGAATTAAAACCCACACTACTAATTCCCAAGTCCAGAGTCTTAACTATTACACCCTCTATTTTAGTCAGCTTTTATGTGACTGTGACTAAAAGACCTGACAAGAACAATTTTAGGAGGAAATGTTTACTTGGGTCTCACAGTTTTGGAGGTCTAAGCATAGACAGCCGGCTCCATTCCTTGGGGCTCAAGGTGAGGCAGAACATCATGGTGGAAGGGTGTGGCCGAGGGAAGCAGCTCAACACTTTGCCAGGAAGCTGAGAGAGACTCCACTCACCAGATACAAAACATATACCCCCAAGGCACGCCACCAACAACCCACATTCCCCCCACACCCTGCCTGCCTTCAGTTGCCAGTTAAGGCTCTCATAACCCAATCATTTCACCTCTCAGCTTTTTTTGGTGTTGTCTTACGTACTGAATTTTTTGGGGTCAACTTTTATCCAAACCATAACACTCTCCAAGCAAATACCTGAAAAGTGACCATTTATGGTGTACACTGACCCAGCATGTGGCTGGGGTGCTGCTCTGAGAGTCGCTTATCACCTTGCCTTCCCGTGTCCAACACTCTCCCCGTCTCCTCTTTTTGCTCTCCTGTTTCCTTCAGGTACACCGAAGTCTGCTGGCCTCTGAAGGCGCCCCAAGCACTGCATATTCCTGCCAGCGCTGAAAAGCTCTGTAGACCCTGTCTTGAGTGAAGGATGTTCCAGATTTAGGCCTGTTTCTATGTCGCGTGCCATCTCTGGACCATTTTTTTCCATTGAAGCCCACACAGAGTAATTAATGCCAACTACTAAGACAAATTCCTCAGTAATTAACACCTGGAAAGAAGCCAGCCAGCTGGCATCAAAGCCAAACACGGTGCAATTGGGTTTCACGAACTGGACAGATAATGAAGAAAAGAACGCTTAGACAACACTGGAGCATTTGGCTTGCCGAGGAATAAAAGCTGGATGACAAGCAAAAGAGAAAGACAGCTTCAGCGTTGGAAGCAGTGGGGAATAAGGATGCAGATAAGGGCAGCTAAACTGAAGTGACGGGACCTGGAGATGGGACACAACAGAAAACACGATGTGGCCCATGGGCGGTAGAAGGCTTTACAGGATTAAAACCGCAGATCTCACGAGCACGTAAGTTCTATGCTGGCAGGGAAAAGGGGCATTTGGATTAGCTAAACAATTTTCTGAAATCAGTTCTGTTCCAACAGGGCTGTCTATGCCTGGGGACATGAAAAGTGACAGCATATTTGGTATGAAATGAGCAGAAAGCCCCACCATTACAAACACCATGCTTCGTCGTCTACTGTACAGCCCCACTGGCTGCCTTCTGGGTGAAAGCGCTGGTGGTATCTCTGTGATAACATGTCCCTGGAGAACACATTGGAGGACTCTTCTTCTTTTTGTTATTTTTTTGGTACTGGAGATTGAACCTAGGCGCACTTAACCGCTGAGCCACACATCCCCAGCCCTTTTTATTGTTTTATTTTGGGACAGGGTCTCCCTCAGTTGCTTAGGGCCTTGGTAAGTTGCTGAGGCTGACCTCGAACTTATGATCCTCCTACCTTGGCCTCTTGAGCCACTGGGATTACAGGTGTGGGCCACCACAACCAGCATGTTAGAAGATTCTAACAAGAGCACCAAGCTTTTTTTTTCCATTGATGGTAATGATCTTTTGCCAGCTGGTTGAGTTCCCTCCTCCACCAGGCAAGTGGTTTCATTACCTGGGCTTGACTAAAGCGTGCCCAACTTCCTGGCCAGTCATCGGTGCTATGACAGCTCTTACGACAGCTCCTACCGTGGCATAGACAGTGCATGAAAGAGCAGTTGAAGTCCAGAGTTTATGATCAGCTTTGTTTTGGGTTTCTGCTTTTCAAACAAAGTATTTCCTCAAAATTTTCTTAAATTGACTGAAATAGTCATGTGCCACATAATAACCCTTTAGCCAGTGATGGGCCACATATCCAGCAGTAGTCCCATGACATTACATAACCTAGACGGTAAAACACTCTATGATGTTCACATAACAAAATCCCCTACTGACATGGTTCTCAGAATGTGTCCCCATTGATAAGCAGCCCATGACTGCGCCTAAGAAAATACTTAGAGAATGTACCTTCTACTTCAGTGAAGTATTGAAAGCCCTGAAAAATCACCTCATTAGTAAGTGAGTGATTCACTTCTTTTTCAAAAAATCGAAGCAAAATTCACACAACATCAGATTAGCTGTGTTAATACGAATGAGTCAGCCAACTGACATCAAAGCTAGATTCAATGCAATTTGGTTTCATTGAGCTGGACAGATAATACAGAAAATGAACAACATTAATCACTCACCCGTGTATTCGGGGTGGTAGTGAAGTAGTAAAAGCTGAACAACGGTGGTGTTTAGTGCATTCAGGAGGCTGTGTAACCATCTCCTCTAACTAGTTCCCAAATGTGTTTTATCATCCCAAAAGGAAAATTTGCACCTACTCAGCAATACCTGATTCTTTCTTTCTCCCAGTCCCTGACAATCACCTGATAAAAACCAGTCTATGTTCAACCTCTACGGATTTATTTATTCTGGTTATTCCATGTGGATAGATTCATACAAAATATGACTTTTAGTGTCTGGCTTCTTTAACTTAACATATTTTCATACTACTGTTCAACACACAGTAGTATGAATCAGTCCTTCGGCCCCCTTTTCAGCTGTGTAGTGTTCCAGTGATGGATATACCACATTTGTGTTTATCTGTTCATCTATCAATGGACATTCGAGTTGTTGCCACCTTCTGGTCATCATGAATAATACTGCTATCAACACCTGCATACATATATTTAAATTCCTGCTTTCAGTTCTTTGATATGTACTTAGGAGTAGAATGATCGGATCATGTAGAATTCTTTTTCTTCTTTCTTTCTTTCTTTCTTTCTTTCTTTCTTTCTTTCTTTCTTTCTTCTTTTAGACAGGGTCCTGCTAAGTTGCGTAGGGACTCACTAAGTTTCTGAGACTGGCCTCAGACTTGTGATCCTCCTGCCTCAGCCTCCCATGTTGCTGGTATTATAGGCATGAGCCACTGTGCTCTGCTTTTTACACTGATTGATTCATCTAATCCTCATGACCACCCCAAGAAATTAAGTTTAATAGAAGAAATGACCAGATACCTTGGTCGAAATCACACAGCTAGAAAATGGTAGAGCTTGGGCTGGAGCAGTGGCTCAGGGGTTACAGCACTTGCCTAGCATGCACAAGGACCTGAGGTTCAAAACCCAGCACCATATACACAACCAAATGTTGGCAAAGCAAAGGCCAGATGAAAAAATAAATAAAATTGATTCTTTCTTTCTCTCTCCTTAACAAAACAATAAAGAAAAGAAAACGGTAGAGCTGGGACTTGGACCATATTTGGATAGACATCAGGAAAGGTAAAATAGAACTGGATTGAAGTGTTCCTCAGCTCATTGTTTCCCCTGATAATAGTCTTTAGAAGGTAGTTTTCAGATTAGTTTGTGCTCCAGATTTTGTAAAGCTATTAGGACAGGAAGAACTGTTATGTTCAGAAATGAAATGCGTTGGAGAGGGCAAGGGTTCTGGAGGTCTTGGAAGAACATCCGTAAAAGTACAAAAGGAGTTGATGGTGCTGAGCCCTCCTTGGGGCGAAACGGACGATTTTCAGCAAAAAACTGTGTCACTTTCCACTAGCGAATGGACCAGTGAGGGAGGAGACGTGGGAGAAGGAGAGAGTTCTTCCAAGTGCTGGGACCAAAAGCTCCTCAAAGGACACATGGCTGTCGATTCCCCACCTCGGAAGACGGGCGACTTGCGGATGGCTCAGAGATGCATCACCAGATGGGAACCTAATGAACACCAGGGCACCAAAATGCTCACAGGGGAGCTGCTTTAAAAATAATAAAAGCTCAGTAGTTTATATTTTAACTCAGAAGAAACAGTCATTCCAAATACACTAAGATTTTTTATTTTTATTTTATAACTGGACTCATTAAGCATGTGTCCAAACTTCTCCCTGAAACTGTGCTAAGTAGTCTTTAATAATGTTATTGCTTGATAATAAATGTAACAATAAACCTAAAAGCATGAATATGTTTTAACATATGTGGGTCCTGATCTTGAGGTACACCATGTTCCCCTAAAAAGCCCTTCATTTCCTTATTTATTTACCTCTCTCTTTTAAGTCTTTTTCCCTCACTAGATATTACATATAACTTTACGGCCAGTATTTAGGTGTGCAGGAAACTTTTATAAACTGGATAACTAAACGCTAGACTAAGAGTGGGGGGTGGGTTGGAAATAAAATTGATTTGGCACAGAGAACAGAATTGGTGACAAATGGGTGAGAGCCAACTGCCCAAGGACACAGGTTTGATTCTGTGGCTCACATCTGATATTCAACAGACTTGGCAAACAGCCAATCACCTGCTGTTGAGATGTTAATTTTGAACCATCAGTAGACACAGAACATGTAATGTTCAATCAAGATAAGAATGAGAAACAGCTTTGAGGTTCATCACAACCGCTGTGCACTTGTGGCAGGGAGCAGGGATGAGATCCCTTGAATTAAAAAAAAATAGCTTCTTGTTCCACTAGGCACGTTATCAAATCATGGTCTTCTTAGACTCAGTCCACCGAGGGGTAAATAGATAAGGTCATGGAACAGTTTCAGGAGGGAAGAGAGACGACCGTTAGGAAGTGTGTCCCTGTGGAGTAAGGTTTGGAAACTGTTCTGTGAAAAGGAGCTGGAGTCAGGGTTGAAGGGCAGGAAGAATGTGGGAGCTCCTTCAGCTGCACTGGGGCGGGGAACCGAGACTTCCTGAGAACGAGGTCAAGAGTATGTCTGCCTAGACAGAATGAGGCATTGGAGTCCCCAAGGTCACCAGGATGAGAATGGCACTGTGTTACAGTGCCCAAGTGCAGAGAAGGGTGCTGCCTTGTCGGGGGTGGGGTGGGGGAAGCTGTGGCTGGATCAGAAAGCCTGAAGGTCGAGATTGTCTGGAAGCAGCATTTGGACCTCAGAGCACAAGAGGGCTGCGCTGGCAAGAACATGGTGAAAGCCTGCGGGATAGCAAGGGGGTCCTGAGATGCAGGCGTTTGTTTTGATTTGTTGGTTCGGAGGTGGGATATGAGATAGGGTGCCGTCTATGTGGAATCCTGGAAACCTCCCAAGCAGCATGGATCCGCACAGGCGCAGTAAATGGTCATCTGCATCGCCGCAAGATATTTGGCAACAATGGCAGCAAAACGCCAACGTGCAATCCAGTGCTTCTCACCCAGGGTGATTTTGCACAGAGGGCATTTGGCACTGTCTGGAGATGTTTTTGGTTGTCACACCTGGGAAAGAAGTGGTGCTACTGATGCGGTGGGTAGAGAACAGGGTGTTTAGCAATGCACAGAGTGGCACCCCACAACCATTAACCAGTCCAAAATGTCAATAGTGCCAAGGGCAGGAAGGCTTGGTGTAAGAGATCCGTTGTTTCCTTCTCTTGTGCTCCGTGTGCATGCAAGAATACACAAACACACATGTGCATGGAACACACACCTGTACACGCATGCACACGACACGTCATACATGTGAACACACAGCCACATTGACAAACAAATGTGCACACGGCCACACCTGCAAAGTAAATTCAGGAACCTGGGTTTGAGTCCTCAGTGCCATGGGTTGGGCACCGGGAGACTAGAATGACTGCACCATGACAGTAATAGCTATGGATTTGGAATACTATGCTGGACACTGTACTTTATTCATCTCTTTTCTTCCCTATCGCAGCCCTGAAAGTCGGATATTCTCAGTTTGATTTCTCAGAGGAAGAAACTAACTTGGGAGGCTGAGGCAGGAGGGTGGCAAGTTCAAAGCCAGTTTCAGCAACTTAGTTAGACCCTGTCTCAATATAAAAGGGCTGTGGATGTGGCTTAGTGGTTTAGCACCCCTGGGGTGAATACCTGGTATAAAAAAAGAAAGAGAAAGAAAGAAAAAAAGAAAGAGAAAGAAAGAAAGAAAGAAAGAAAGAAAGAAAGAAAGAAAGAAACTGAGACTCAGTTACAAGTCTTACCCAGCATCACCCAGTCAAGCACCTCTGAGGGCTTAGCCAGGATTCCAAACTGCATTCTGTAGGTACTGAACCCAATTTCTGATGAGACTGACTTGACACCCACTGTGAAGCCAGAGCCAGCAACATTTTGCTGTGGAGGAAATAAATGGGCGTTAAAGGCTCAGCTGCTTTTTGTTCAACCAATGGCATTTTGGCCTGTTCCTGGCCTTCACCTCTTTAGTTGCTGAGTGAAGGTGAAGCTGAGTGGGGCTCAGGGGTGGGCTGAGAGATGGAGACAGGCTCAGAAATACTTGTCATTTCAGTTTTTATAAGGTAATGAAGGGGCTGGAGCGGTGGCTCAGCAGTTACAGTGCTTGCCTGACATGTGTGAGGACGCAGGTTCGAACCCCAGCACCACGTACACAATGAAGTGTCAGAGCAAGAAAAGCCACATGAAAAACTAAATACAGTTGATTCTCTCTTTCTCTCTCACTGTCCCTTTTGCTTAAAAAAACAAAAAACAAAAAAAATAAAACCCCATAAGGTACTGAAAACAGAAGTGAGCTGAGGCACAGTGAGGCTCTCCTGTGCTTTTGCCCATAGTCTCCTCTCCAGAACCGGAACCTCCCAGAAGGCAAGGACTGTCTTTCTGCCTTGCAGTCCCTGACACAGGGATGACACTCTAAGCAGAGTCTCGCTGAGTGACTACTATACAGGAAAGTGGGCCTCAAACACATGGTTTGGAAGACGGAGCATTGGTGGGTGCCTTCAGTTGGCTCTTCTGTTTCTCAAGGGTGTGGGGCCGTGCTTCAAAGCCATGACACTATGGAAACATTGGGTTTTGGTTACTGCAAGCATGGTAGTTGGTCACTGGCTCCAGTAAGAGCTGGCATTTGTAAGAAGGGAACTTAGTGGAGATTGTTATGTTTGGATCTGGAATGTTCCCCAAAGGCTCATGTCCTTGAGGGCAGGAACGTCCAGAAGTGGAGCTTTTAGAAAGTGGTTGGATCACGAGGGCTGTAACCTCATCAGAGGATTAATTCACTGACAGCTGAATGGACTACTGGGACTGGTGGACAGGAGCAGCATGATTGGAGGAGGTAGGTCATACAGGGTGTGTCCTGGAATGCACAACCAGCCTGTCCCCTCTCTTTCTCTGCTCCAGCCCCTTCTTCTGTCTGCTTCCTGACCATCACGAGGTAAGGGGCTGTGCTATAGCACACCATCTCTGCCACGATGTTCTCTGCCTCACCTCCGGCCCGTGGCAATGGAACCAACAGACCATGGACTGATACCTCCAAAGCTATGAGCCAAAATAAATCTTTTCTCCTCTAATTCATTTCTCCCAGGTGTTTGTCACAGTGACAAAAAGGTGACTAACACAGACAAGCATGGTGGCACATGTAATCCCAGTGGCTCAGGGGCCTGAGCCAGGAGGATCACAATTTCAAAGGTAGCCTTAGCAACTGAGCGAGGCCCAGTCTCAAAATAAAAAAATAAAAAGGGCTGGGGCTGGGGATGTGATTCAGTGGTTAAGTGCCCTTGAGTTCAATCCCTGGTACAAAAAAAAAAGGTGACCAACACAGAGACATACACTTTTCTCTGAATTTTGATATGCTTTCATGTTTTTAAATTCAAAATAGCCCCAATATCATATTTCAAATTTATTATGTGGTTATGTATGAATTATCATTTTTAAATGAAAATTAATTTAAAATTCAACAAGGAAGAGGAGAGGATGAAGAGATGAAAAGGAAGAGAAATATAATTCTAATGGTCCTACTACCTCATCGTTTCCAAAACATGTATTGTTAGAAAGTTTATCTTGGAGTTGAAAAACAAAATATGTCCTTGAGAAAAGTGGAGCTTTTCTTTTTTGCATTGATTTACGTAGTTCAAATTAAAGAACATTGTTTTTGTACTTCTTGGCTTGATAAAAATCACCCTGGAAAATGATTTTGGAATGTGACTGATTGCAAGAGATTGTTTATTCCATTACTTTAACTCTGACCAAGCCCACATCTTTCTCTAAAGTATGTCTTATTTTTAGGGTTTATAAATCAAATGTATTGTAGAGCTGGAATGCAGCAAGAAATGTGCTCACAAACAAAAACAGTCTTATTCAGCAGCTTTTACAAGTATAAACAAGAGGGTAGCCTTGTCATCCCATAAAGACCTTTCTTAAGATATTTAACACGGGCTCTTTATTTCCTTAAGTTGGAAATCAGCCTTTAAAGAAAAATCCAGCTACTTGAACAAATACTTAGTACAAGAGAGAAAAACCAACACCTAAATCTTCTCATTTTGACATTAAAGTACTCAAATTTTAAATATTTAAAACCCATTGGAGACACATGAATATGTAAAATAAGTGTGGTGATGAGGATATGTAGAAAAAGGTAATTTATTGACATGTAATTCCTCCATATCTAAAAAGCAAGAAGTGCCCTTGGTGAGTGACTTGTCCTATCTAGGCCCAGGTCTCTTGCCTGAGAGATGAACAGGAGGAACTACAGATGTCCAGCCCCTTCCTGGTCTCACGTGCAGTGGTTCCCTCTTTCTCACTCTCAAGTCTATCAATCAACAATCTTGTAAGTCTCCTATGTTAGTCAGTTTTCTTTCACTGTAACAAAATATCTGAAATAATAAACTTAAAAAGAAGAAAAGTTTATTTTGGGTCCAGGTTTCAGAGGCTCCATTCCATGACCAATTTACCTCTTTGTCTTGTGCTAGTGGTGACACAGTACATCATGGTGGGAGCACATGGCAGAAGAAGCTGTCACCTCATGGTAGCTGGAAGCAAAGGACAAGGAAGGAGCTGGAGTCCCAATTTCTCCTTCAAGAGCACATCCCCAGTGACCTAACTCTGGGCCCATCCCCTAAAGTTTCTACCACCTCCCAATAGCACCACAGGCTGGTGACCATGCTTTCAACACACAGCCCTTTGGGGGGCATATCAAACCACAGTGACCACCCATATTTTCAATATTACTGACCCCAGCTATTCAATGGGTTTTGTTTTAAACATGAGTCCTATGGAAATTTTTAATTCTGCTTGATAATAGAACAAGCTTCTAGGCGGAAACCAGGTCTGCTGTGCATTGAGAGTCAACACAAGACCCATGATGGAAAAGCTTTCTCAAGGCTTTGTTGGTGGCATCCTGGCTCCTAAGAGCCTCTTCTCTGTCTCCGCACCAGGGGCCCCAGCCTCCTGGGAGTCAAATGCCCAGACATCCCCATGCTGTCACATTGAGTCTTAGGCCCAGCACTGCAGCTTTGGTTCTCGGGTTATATTTCTGACTCACCCCTTCAACCTTACCACTTGTCTCTGATAAGGGCCTTTGCAGCTTGACTCCTTGCAAAGTGTTTATGCCTGTAGCTCACCAGGGGTTTGGAAATGGCAGTGGCCAACTAGAACTTCAGAACACTGCTTTCTAAAAATAGCCCTGTAATTTAAGAACAAAAATAAAGCAAATAAACCTTGTATGTTTCATTGTCTTTACTTCCTCAGCAGAAAATGAGAGTGAAAGCCTTTGTTTCCTTACTCAGATGTTGTAAGGACAGAATAGTGTGTGTGTGTGTGTGTATGTGTGTGCGTGTGTGGAGTTAAATACAATTTGTGAGAAGCCATGGTTTGGTTCTGAGTTCCTGTACTAGTAACTCCAAACAAAAATGGAGCTACTCCTGATATGTTTCATCTAACAAAGCCAATACCAAGATATTCATCTAATCTTCTGAAGAATTCAGAGAGAGAGAGAGAAAGAGAGAGATCATAGCCAAATCTTCAAACAAGCTGGTGTTAGTGGACATGATAAGGAAATCTCCTTTGCTTTAACGAGGGGTACTTTTGAAAGAACAAATCCCCATTTGGTCCTGTTTCTGCTTTCCTTAGCCCTTCCTGGCTAGGAAGCAACCTCCTCTTCCCAGCCCATGGAAACACTCATCCTATTTTTTAAACTCTTTTTTTTTTTTTTTTTTTTTTTTTTTTTTTTTTTTTTTGTAGGATAGATGTTTTCGGAGTCTAGAAACACAAATAAAAGGCAATTGAGATTTCTAAATTTGTTGCAATTTTGTCCTCTGGCAATATATTAAAAAAAGGTCTGAATAAGTTTTCATTAGGTATGATATCAACATAAAGTAATATCCCACAACAAAATTAATGTTAAAACAATCTCCAAGAAATATTATTAAGTGTGTGTGCTGCCTCTTTATATTGGCTGATAAATTATAGCTTTCAGATCCAAGTTAATGGAGCAGTGGGAAAGAATCCTTCCTCTCCCCATGCCTCCCACCCATGCTTTTCTCCTTGCCCGAAACATCTGGTGGCCCTTTGTAGTTCTGGATGATTTGATTTGGAATTCATTAGTAATAACTGATGTGCTTTCTGGAATTTGTTTAAACAGTTAATCGTGTGGTGGGTAGCTAAGCCAAAAAGGACTGTTCAAAAGGAGCTTGCCAACCTGGTAGAGCTGAGCTGGGCAATAGCTGAGTGCTGTGTGCCCAGGGCTGAGGAAAGCTCCCTACACCCTTGCCCCTCACCCAGTTCAGGTGCGCAGGAGCTTGTCTGTCATGGCAGATCCTTAATTTCCTTGCAGTGTTTAAGAGCTCCTCTTTTGGTGGAGTGATGAGGAGAGCAATCAATCAAAGACATCTGTACTTCACTGACTGTCGGTGAGGGGCCATGCAGTTGTATAGAGCTGGGAATTAGCATTGGAGAAGTTCAAAGTCTGGGTAGAGGAATGTCCACCCAGGCAACCCTAAGCAGAGTGGGGCAACCCCAAGGCATGTGTAGGGTAGGGGTTCTTCATCTTTTGGCTGGTGGTGGGGTCATGGACCTCTATAAGAATCTGCTGAAGTGTGAAGATTCCTCAAAAAACTAGAAATGAAACCACCATTTGACCCTGCTATCCCACTCCTCGGTATATATATCCAAAGGATCAAAAATCAACATAGTACAGTGGTGAAGCCACATCAATGTATAGCAGCACAATTCACATGGCTAATGGAGCCAATAGAGGTGCCCTTCAATAGATCAACAGAAAAAGAAATTGTGGCATACACACACAATGGAGTATTACTCAACTGTAAGAAGAATGTCATTATGTCATTTGCTGCCAAATGGGTGGAACTGGAGGAGATCATGCTGAGTGAAATAAGCCAGTCTCAAAAAGTCAAAGGTTGAATATTTTCTCTGATATGCAAAAGCTAACCCAAAATAAGGAACAGATCAGAGAAACAGATAAAGGGGAAGGAAAGGGAGGGACGAGGGATGAGAGAGGGAAAGCTCATGGAATGAATTAGACCTAACTTTCCTATGTACATATATGAACATACCACAGTGAATCTCACCATCATGTACTTTAATAAGACATTATCTTGGAAAAAACCTATTAGTAAATAACAGAAAGATCAGTAGAGTAGAGGGAAGAGAGAATAGGGGGTGGGAGGAATAGAGGGGAAGGGGAAATGCCATTGTCTCTTCTGTTGTCATATATAACTAAAAGACCCAATAAAAATGAGAAAAAAGAATCTGCTGAAAACAACCAATGTGTGCAAGGGTGTGAATGTGTTTAAATGTGTTTTTGTGTAATTCCTTTTGGCATATGCTTTTAAATGGTTCACAGGCCCCCTGAAGCTCATCCCAGAACCAGGTTAAGAAAAGGGCTGAGGTCATAGCTAGTGGTAGAGGGCTTGCTTAGCTCATGAGAGGCCCTGGGTTTGATCCCTACCACTGCACCAAGCAAAAATAACAAAAAATCCCTGAAACCATGATGATAAAGTAATTAATACCATGCCAGTTATGAATCCTTCTGTTATAGGTAACACGAAAAACACGAAAAATATCTGTTGTTAAAGCTTCACTTACATAAATCTTTCTGCCATGACTTAGAGATGAGGCATCTCCCAAAAGTTCTTGTGAAAGTTCAGAGGTGAAGTGACTGCATTACAGCTGTAATCTAAACAGCCCACCCTAAAAAAAACAAATAAACAAGCAAACAAACAAACAAAAAACCAGCGTACCCTAGTTTGAGAGAACTAATGGGATGGTAAGTGTGGGTCGGTGGGGCACAGATGGAGGAGGTGGGTCACTGGGGGTATGGCCTGGAAGGGCTGTTCATCCTGCAGCCTCTTCCTCTCTTTATTCTTCCTTATGGACCTTCTGAATGGCTTTCCTCTGCTGGGCCCTCCCCCAGTGATATGCAGCCTCACCTTGGGTCCAGAGCAATGGAGTCAGCCATCAATGGAAGGAAACCTCTGAAACCATGAACCTCACATAAAGTCTTCCTCCTCTAAGTTGTTCTTGTGGGTATTTCGGTCACAGTGGCATAAAAGCTGGAAAAAATGTGCACTCTCAACTTCTGTACTTCTGTTATTGAGGACCAGTTAACTGACACTTGTAAACTGTTGGGAGTCCATGGGTCCCTCTGAGTAGCTAGCCCCTTGCTAGGTCATAACACTTCTTGCCTACTCAGAAACATTATTCCAAAATCCTCCTCTCTGTCCCCTACATCATCAGTTTTCTCCCTGTTTACTAAATAACCACAAACAACATTAAAATATACTGTTAAGAAAACCTTTTACACTGACTTAATCATGTCAGGGCATTTATTGATACTTAAAACTACAGAGAAATCTGTTGAAATACTTTTTTTTTTGGTTGGGGTTTATTATTTGTTCTTTTGGAACTGGAGGTCGAACCCAGGATGTTGCGAATGCTATGCAAGCACTTTGCCACTGAGCTGCAACCTAGCCCCTGTTGAAATATTTTAAAGGTTAATTTACCCCTAAATAGTTCAGCTTAGCATTCTAAGAATTAAGGGAATTTTTCTTATATAATCACTTGGTAATAACACATAAGACAGTGTAACAACAATTCCTTAATATCATCTAATTTTCCCCAAATCTTCTCCTGGTGTCTATTTACAGTTGATTTATTTTAATCAGGATCCAATTAAGGTTCGCACATTGCGTTGGTTTTCTGTGAATCCTCAGCCTCATCATCTTCAGTTGTTTCTCCCCCATCAACACACATCATTCCCCCCATGCCATTGACTTGTTGAAAACATGGGTCGGGTATATTGTAGAAAGTCTCACATTCTGTTTTTCCCTATTGGCTTCCTCATGATGTTTAACTAGATCTTCTATCCAGTATTTCCTATCTACTGGAAATCGGGTCTACAGGTTTAATTAAACTTGTGTTTAAACGTTTTGGTAAAAACATTTGATAGTGATGTAATCTATTTGTAGTGCGTGATATTTGAGGTACAATGCAGTATCCTGTCACTTTCAGAGAAACAAAAATTTATCAGTGGAACCAGATGTGTTAGTGCACACCTATAATCCCAGCTTCTTGGGAACATGAAGCAGGAAGATTTCAAGTTCGAGGTCAGCCTTGGCAACAAAATGAGACCCTGTCTCAAATTTTTAAAATAATATAAAGGACAGGGGATATAACTCAGTGGTATAGTACTTCTGGGTTCTTATGTTCCAACAAAAGGAAATTTAAAGTCAGACATAAAAATCCAAGCAAGATAATTTTATTATAAATGAAAACAAAATAAGGCTTAAGAAAAGAACTTGAGAGAGAGAGAGAGAGAGAGAGAGAAAGAGGTGTCTAAACAGAGAACATCACTGAAAGCAATGTTGCTTCCAATTTATTGTTGTTTGGTGTTTAACAGGAGAACTGAAGTCCAACTTCTATATTCTTCACCAATCAGATGTTTATTTCCTCTTTCTCATTGGAAGGGGTGTTGTTGACCTTAGCTGGTCTTCTCTGGAACTCTCATGGCAACCATCCCACTCAGCGAGACTTCGTCTACAAGTCAATCCTATATTACATAGGTGCTAGGGTCAATGACCAGGCAGATTTCATCTTAGTGCACCTGTGCTATGAATGAAATTTCCCTTTTGAAATATATTGAGAAACTCATAGCCATAGATCCTAACTTTACACAATGACCTCAGTAGACCCTGCCAGGAGTTAGCCCTGTTGATCATTCTTTCTTTTTCATTGGTGTATTAAAGTTGTACATAATGAAATGATGGGATTTGCTGTTACATATTCATACATGCACACAATATAACAATGTAATTTGGCCAATATCCCACCCTGGCACTCTCCCCTCCCACCTTCTCTCCCCTGGCTTCCACTGCAGTTGATTTTTATTTGATGTATTTATTAATTGACTCCCTTTGTTTCCACCTGTTTACTCTCAGGGTTAGTACACCTATTGTTCTAAAATTTACTTGATTGCTCATTTAAGGAAATTTCAAGGAAACACCATGATCCTGCTGTGTTATTGGTTCACTTTTCACTATTAATTACTAACTGCTACCAAACAATTCCTCCCTCAAGAATTGGAGACCTTAAATCATACAGGGAACAAGGGATGATGAAATCAAATAATTAGCTTCTTCCTGCTGATTAGGGGCATAGGCCTATAAAGTAGATATCTCCAATCTTCTCCATCCATCAGTAACATGCTTTGATTAAGAGCAAGATCTATCCAAGTAGCCATGACAAATTTCTGACTTGGTAGAAACAGACTGTAAAGGCATCAGGGGGATGGATGCCCTATGAGAAAAACAAGAACATATAAATACTAGAATAAGATTAATGCAGCAATAGACACAGCAACACCGGAACACACCAATGAGTGTGATAATGATTGTGAACACCAGCAATTTCATCCATCAGGAAGTGCCAGAAAATCATGAAATAAAAAGCCATCCCCATGACAAGGGAGGACATAGCATCCATTTGAGAGTCCACATCTTTGAGGACTCGAGTCACGTTGTCAGAGTCGTCAAGATGTAAATGGAACATTAGGTCTGAATGATGGCAGAAGTGCCACCTGAGAACATCCAAGGCCATTTGGTTTTGTAAAGCAGCTTTTTTCATGAGTGCCACCTCTGCGTTAAGGAGAGAGGTGCCTTTCACGCTATCATTGA
This sequence comes from Aplodontia rufa, assembly GCA_004027875.1. Taxonomy (NCBI): domain Eukaryota; kingdom Metazoa; phylum Chordata; class Mammalia; order Rodentia; family Aplodontiidae; genus Aplodontia; species Aplodontia rufa. The sequence continues at coordinate 8,132 of PVKS010023636.1, read as the reverse complement.
GAGTTCTGTGAATATCTTTGGTCAGAGTTTTCACATGCCAAACTACATTCTCTAGATCAATTTGTGGGATGACACAAATGACCATACCAGTGAAAAACAGATCACCCCCATCTATGCTCGAGATTGGGGAGGTTTGCTGGTTGTCCTATTTTTTGTGTCCACCTCTCTTGCATCCATGGGTACCCTGGAGTACATCTTCCCAACCAGTCTGGAGGAAACCAGGACCATAAATTATTCCCACATATCCATTGTGTCCCATTAGTTGCTGGCCATCTAATTCCATGCCCATATAAGCAATGAGTCCCAAATCAATCATCAGCCTGCAAGATCACATCATGTTGACATTGAGATTCTGGGTCCATCCTAACACCTGAGTGGAATTAGTCCACTTGTCACACATGTGGTTACATTGTTCCCAACAGATTGGGGCTCTCTGACCTAGATGTCCTGTGAAGGGGGTAAGCCATATGTATTTATCCCAAATTTAATAGTAACCATCTTTATATCTTTGACATTCTGCCATCACTGTGAGAAATGAGGAATAGATGGTCTCAAATGTGGCTTAAGAGGTGTGAAAACCAATAAATTAGTTTGCTCTAAAGAGAAGATTTTTCCATGACCTGGGTGTAACAAAGTCTCTTTATAGGCCATTGTAACATCTGCACAGGTAGTGTTTCATAATGAATAATATATCTCTTTTTTTTGTTCTAGAATGAAGGATTGTAATTTTATCCAGTCATTCCCTGTAGGGAGATACCCAACAAGGGAGCATTAGTCAATTGTTCTGATTGTTCACCTGCTAATAACATAAAAAAAAAGAATAATTCAGGGACTGGATCAGTGGCTCATTGGTTCCTGCACTTCCCTGGCATGCATGAGGACGTGGGTTCAAATCCCAGCATCACGTACACAACGAAGTGTAGGAGCAATGGAAGCCACATGAAAAACTAAATAAAATTGATTCTCTCTCTCTCACTGTACCTCCCTCGCTTTAAAAACAAACAAAAAACAAAAAAGAAAAGAAATCAGTACCATAAGTGGAAAACTTAGACAAGTTCTTAACTTGGTTAAGATATCATGACCCAATAATGGAGTTGGACATTTAGCCTTTATAGAATAAATAAATATTACATCTCCCCAAATACAACACAGAGGGTGAGTTACCCTCTGTGTCTTACCTTGGGTATTCCATTGACTTCCACTACCAAACAGGAACCAGTAGAAAGCTGTCTAGGGAACAAGGTTAAAACACTATAAGTGGCACCTATGTACAAAAGGGAGCTCCAGAGCTGCCCTCAGTTCAGCCCTACTGCTGGTGACTATTTGGGATACTGACTTATTCCAAAGGCCTCCATATTCTTAGGCCATTATTTGGACAGCATCTGAGCCAAGGTCCCTTCAACCCTCAGGGCACTCAACTCTCCAGTGGCTTCTTTGGCCACATAAAAGGCCAGGAGTCTGAGGAAGCCTGCCCTTAATTGGACAATCTTTCTTCCCAGTGTCCAGTGTCTGCAATAACGACAAACCTCTTCAGGGGTTGAAAGGTCCTGTGAAGGAGGAAAGGGGTGGCTCCCTAAGAGCCACAGCCAATACCTCACCTATCTCTGTCCCTCTTTCTCTCCTATTGCTGGATATGTAAAGTTTCCCTCCAGTCTCAGTTATAGAAGACCTGGGAGGCTACCAAGGGTAGATCATCAAGAGAAGTCCCAGGGCTCACTGCTAATTTTTGCAATTTTTTCCTAATATCTGGAGCAGATTGTATAATGAGTTCATCTTCTAAAATTAGTTAAGAAATCAAGAAATGTAGGCTCTAAGGGGGTATATTTTATTAAGGCTTCCTTGAATCTTTCTAGAAAAGCCATGAGATTTTCCTCCAATCCCTGAGCAACAGTTGCCAATTTCATAAATTTAATGTGTTTCATTCTACTGTTTTAAAGTTCTACCATGACAAAAATAAAGAATATGAACAATGACAGATGCTGGAGAGGCTGTGGGAAAAGAGGAACACTGTCACATTGCTGGTGGGACTGCAAACTGGTACAGCTACTCTGGAAAGCAGTGTGGAGACTCCTCAAAAAATTAGGGCTGGAGCTGATTTATGATCCAGCTACCCCACTCCTGGGTATTTTCCCAAAAGAGTTAGAATTGGCATATTATAGAGAGACATCTTCATCAATGTTTATAGTAGCTCAATTTACTATAGCTAAATTATGGAACCAACCCAGATGCCCCTCACTTGATGAGTGGATTCAAAATCTTTGGCAACATGTACAATGAAATACTACTCGGCTATTAGAGAAAACAATATATGGCATTTGCAGCCAAATGGATGGAGATGGAAAAAAATATGCTCAGTGAAATATCCCAAACTCAGAGACTCAAGGGCCGAATGTTTTCTCTCATTTGTGAAAGGTAGAATACAATTGGTAACAGTATGATAGATGGCAAAGCTAATAATTATCTCAAAATGTATGAATTTTTACATGAACAGGGGGAACCTTGCCTAGGATGCTGGGGTCATAGGGGTGGGGCAGGGATGAGGGGAGGGAGTAGGAAGGATATCAAGGAAGACCGGAGGGAGGGAGTATGGGGGAATCAATTTAGTGGGGAACCTTCGACTTCCATGAGAAGTCCAATTAACATGGGGGTTTAATAGGGGAAACGTGGAACCATGGGGAACTCAAGGGTGGAAACCATGGAATGGCATCAACCATGGCTTGCTCTGTCATTATACATTCGTTCTTGATTGTTTGATAATGATTCCCCCCTAATTGTTTATAAGAGCATTTTTTTTTAAAGAGAGAGGGATAGTGAGAGAGACAGAGAAAGAGAGAAACAACTTTATTTAGTTTTTCACATGGCTTTAGTTGCTCCAACACTTAGTTGTGTACGTGGTGCTGGGGTTTGAACCCGGGTCCTCGTGCTTGTCAGGCAAGTGCCGAAACCGCTGAGCCACCGCTCCAGCCCCTATAAGAGCATTTTTAACGAATAAAAAAAATAAAGTTCTGTTATGAGACAAATGGTCACATGATCCCTATGCCACCTGCCAGTTGAATCATCATCATTCCATTGAGAATCTTCAGTTGGGATAGCTGAAGGACCCACAGAGTATAAAGCATGAGTAACATATAAATCATCCCCCAAAGCCCTAGCAGCTTTTCACCCAATGTTACTATGTGTCTATTAGAGTTTGACTCAAAGTTACTGTTATCTCTTTCCAGGTTAGATCAAAAGCCTGGATTCAATGTTGGAATCCCTCTGTATATTTACCAGGATCATCACAAAATGTTTGCAAATATCTTGTTTGATTTGTTTTAGCTCTTACATGGAAAAAGTCACCTGTATTTTGACTGGCCCCAGTTCTCCAATTGTCTCTTGTAATGGACATGATCTGGTAATGGACCCAGTAGAGAAGGGCTTGGGATGAGGCAAAACAGGACAAGGAGGAATGGGAGCAGGAGGTAATGGTGGGTATAGTGCAGAAGTGGAAGAATTAGGCTTGATAGATCTGAGTGTGTACATCATTGAGAGGAAGGAAGATGTAGTTTGGGGGAGTCTCCTAGGCTGACAATTTCTTATCATCCTTGCTAGAAGGACATCATCAATGCCACACTTAAACAAAGTCCATACATAGGAACTTCTGACCATATTCCTTCCTTTCTGCAAATGAATCTAATTGGAAAATAGTATTATATCTTAGACTCCTGTTGATGGGCCATTTTTCTTTGTCCCCTAATTCATATTGAGGCCATTCAGTGCTACAAAAGAAAATGAATCTCTTCTTCTTAAAGGTCTCTAGGTCAAAATGGTCTCAGTTTCTCAGGATGAACCCCAAAGTGGTGGTAAGCAATAGTGATGATTGATTTCTCATCTATAAAACAGTTAAAGCCAAACTCTGTGAATGCCTCCCATGTTCCTCAGCAGTACTGATGTTGAAGAGAGATGGATTTACAAAGTCATCCCTCCCACACATTCCATTCTAAACCCAGAACCAGGAGCCATCCCCTCGTGGTTCCCGAGAACTTGGTGTGGTGTGCCCATACAAGTTCCTCAACTATTGATTTATCTGCTGAACGCTCTGCCACTCACGCTTATAATCTAATTTTAAAAACATCTTTAATAAACTTATACCAGCCAATTAAAATAACTTGGGGAAGTGACCCTTAATCCTTTTGCATAGAATTTTAAGAGTACCATAGATATAATGGTAAAAAGTGGAAGGGAGCAGATTTTTGTGTCACTATGTTGGAAACATAGCAAGTCTGAAAAGAACAACAGGATAAACATTGCAAGAAAAGAATGTAGATGATAGTGGACAAAGATGGGGGCTTAAGTACCTTCCAGATTCTGGATGCAGCCTCTAAAAGGAGATGGTATAAAGCCTATTCCTAAAGTAACTCAGTCATGTTCTTTAAGACAACAGCCACAACAGGGAGGAAGGAACAGAAGTTGAGCCAAGATGCAGACAGTCAAAGGGAAGGGAAGGGGCCCAGGATGACAACTGCTATCTGCAAAACTAATCACTCTGTAAAGCTAATCACTCTGTCATGAGCGTGCTATGCCATTTACATAGGCCAGACACATTTGCATCTTTCCACAATGTCAGAATTTATTGAATAACAAACTCACAAGCTGCAGCACTTTATCATCAGTTCCCATTCACCAAGTACTTACGGGTCTCTTGGTAGCCATAAACCTAGAAATCATAGGTTCTTTTATTGCAATCTTAATTACTGATATCTATAACACCCAAGTCACACATCACACTGATTTATATAGGTTACAGAAAGACTAAGAAAGGGTTAAGAGAGTCACAGGGATCAAGGAGGCTGCACGGAGAGCAAAGGCAGAGAAGAGATACAAATGCAGAAGAGTCACTGCGTGGGTGCGGTCAGATAAGAAGCAGAACCAGTGGAAGAATTCATTCGGGGAACAGAGATATCAGGGCACAGACCTTTCCTAAGCCAGGGTCTAGACTGCAGGCAGTTTCAAAGTGGGCCAGATCAAGCAGGGAAATGGAACTGAGCTAAAACTCCAGGCATGGTTTCTCTGATATGGGTTTGATATGCCACGCATCCATGTTCTCCTGATTTAACTTGGTAAGTTCATAGGTGGTCATTTTTTTATGAGCACGAGGAATGTACTTATCTTCATGTCTTACGCTTGTGCTGTGCTGCCTCTTGTAAAAATAACATGTAGAGTCAATGTACCTTGGCACTTACACTCAAAATGGAGTAACTTGTGACAAACTACTAATTTTTTTTTTAAAGAGAGAGAGGGACAATGAGAGGGAGAGAGAGAGAATCAATTTTATTTAGTTTTTCATGTGGCTTTCACTGCTCCAACACTTGGTTGTGTACATGGTGCTGGGGTTTGAACCTTTGTCCTCGTGCATGCCAGGCAAGCGCCATAGTCACTGAGCCACCGCTCCAGCCCAAACTATTTCTTTATGAAATGGAATAACTCAGGGTGAAGCACAGCGTGAAGATGGCTGCTCTGTGCTTGAAGGAGTAACTCAGCAGGCCAGCCTGCTCTCCACACACTGAGACACCCACTGCTTCTCTCCTCTCGGGATTAGGATGGTGCTTTGCCCCTAAGCAGCTCGAGGATTGCTCCTACCGTCATGGAAGGTTGTCCTCCCAATTGCCCTGTAGGGCTTTCAGGGTCCATTTCCTCTCTCCTTTCTCATTTTTTCCTTTCCATAGTGCTTTCTTCCCTTATTTCACTCTTTTTGTTCCCTGTCGCTCTCTGTCTCTAGCAGTCTGTCTCCTCCCTCCCCCAGCCATGTCTCCCCGTAGACAGAGAACATTCTGGACTTTGATCTAGAGACTGAGATCAAAGTGCTACAGGAGCATGGGGCTGACAGAACACCAGGCTAAGGTTCAGGAAACCTGGATTCTCTTCCTGTCTCGGTTATTAATATCTGTGACAGACAGGAGGAGATGAAAGACATGAATGTGCTTTGAAAAATAAAACAGAGTACAATTGTCTATTATTCCCAAGCCGCTACGCTACCCAGTCACCCTTCTGCTATGCCTGGCACTGGCACAGCCTTCATTCAGCTTGTAGAACTTTTTTGGAGTTTGAAAAGACTCATTTATAGCAAGAAACCCTGAAGAATGCCTGCAGACCAGGTATGCCGTGAAACCTGAGGACACGGTAATTCCTGAGCTCAGTTTAAAATCAAGATCAATGTCATTCTGCAGTCGCCGTTCCATTGAGCCCCGTGCCAAGCATTGCTGCCGCACTGAGCGATGAGAGCCATTGGACCCAGCTCTATTCCATGAAAGCGTGCCACTCACGGACACTGCTGTCTCTACTGCATGCTTCAGTGGGCCACTACTGACCTCTCTGATAGGGACCCAGCCCATAAACATGATACATGGAATAAAAGTGACCTTTGCGAACTGTGTGCGTGCTTAGGGTGGTGGCCGCTTCAAAATACCCATGCATTCGAGTCCTCTTTTCACTTCTGGATTTAAGCCAAAGCATACAAAGAAGAGTCAAATAGATAAAATGGAACATATTAGCTGCTGAAAGACCTGCTCCAATTTAGGGCTTAAATTAAACAAAGCAGAAATTCTCAAAGTGTGATCCTTGGTCTAGCAGCAACCACATCTCTTGAGGGGTCCCTGCCAAATCTACTGAGTCAGAAACCATAAAGGGTAGGGTCCAACCATCTGAATTTAATAAGCCTTCCAGGTGTTTCTGATGCACACTACATGTCTTTGATTTTTATAGCTGGGAAGACCAATTATACACTTATTGGTTTGACACAATACTTGAGTGTTACCTTGCAGTTCCACAGATCAGAAGGCTGACAGGGGTCTCACTGGGCTGAAATCTAGGTTGTGTTAGGCGGAGGTCCTTTGGGGAGGCTCTGGGGGAACCTCTTTCCTCGGCTTTTGCAGCTCCTCGGGAGTGCCTCCATTCCTCTCCTCATGGCCCCTTTCCTCCTTTGTCAAAGCCAGAAACAGTGGCCCAGTGCTCTTCTCTCTATTACCCCTTGTTTGCTTACCCTTCTTCTTGCAGTTTAAAGACTCATGACACAATCTACACTAATTTTCCCATCGCCAAGTCAGCTAATTAGCAACCCGAGCTGCATCCATGATGCTAACTCCTTTTTGCTCTGTTAGATAGCATGTTCACAGGTTCCAAGTATGAGGATGTGTACATATTGGGTGGCTACACATTATTCTGCTAACCATAATCCTTGCCATGGTCTTCAAAGATCCATAATGGTCCCACATGCAACCCTCTCTAGATTCCCAAAAGTGTGAACTCACGATGGCATCAACTCAAAGTACTAAATATCATCCTCTAACGCATCCGCAAAAGGTGTGGATGAGCCTCGGGATATACTCCATCGGAGGCACAACTCCCTTTCATCCGAAGACTTGTGAACTAAAAAGATAATAGCTATCAGTTACTTGTTCAGAAAATACAACGGCAACACAGATAACAGTCTCAGGCATTCCCAGACCAAACAGGAGAAAATGGAAGGCAAAAAGAAAAAAAGAAAGAAAGGAAATAAAAGGAATCACCAAGCAAGCAATTTCAAAATCCAGCTAGATGAACTCCATCTGGTTTTAGGACCTGGGACTAAACCTCTGTGGCTCACTGCTCTGCTCAATGGACCATTCTTCCTTTTTCACAGAAGGAAACTGATTAATTTTATCTTCACATTTCATGGAATTTGAAAGACCATCAGGTTTCCTTCATTTTTTTTTCACTCTCTCTGTCCCTTTTGGATCAGACCAGAAGTATTTCTGCTGTTCTCTGGAATCTTGTAGTTCTTCCACCGAAGCTGGAATTCACTCCGTTAAATAAGAGGATTTTTCAAAGATCTTTCTTAGATAGCCCCATAACTATTTTTTGGTTTCTGCTGATATGACAAAGCTGATGCAGGGATTTATTTTTTCCACATTTTTTACTGGGGCATTATTGTTATATATATTGATGGGGGTGTGGTACTGCATAGTCACACATGCACACAATGTAACAAAATAATTTGGCCAATATCACTCCCCAGCCCTTCTTCCCTCCCTCACCTCCTCCCATCCTTAGTTCCTTCCTTCTACTGATCTCCCTTTGATAATTATTATAATTTTTTTTTTATTTTTCCACTTTGT
>PVKS010023635.1:0-32145 GCA_004027875.1 Aplodontia rufa | reverse complement strand
GAAGCCGATGTCATTCCTCCACAAACTATCCATTCAATGCATGAGCTCTTCTGGGGGAAAATGCAAAAGGTAAAATTCAAGGTGGATATCCATGATCTGGTTTTTCCCCTCAATAACAAAGTTTATATCCACTGATTGATAATGTTTTGATAATGTTTCTCCCTCAACTGTATTTCTATATTCTAATAAAAAAAATAAAAAAAAACATGTTTTTCCTATATGAAATTCATCAGTTGGGCAAGTTTTCAATGACTTCTTTGAAATGGAAAGAGCAAGAAAGCTGAACGTATAATAAATAGGTAAATAATGAGTGGTCTATGGATTTGATTTTAATGCAGGAAAAAATGGCAAGAAATCATTAGCTGAAGTACATGTTTTCATAAGTATTGCTTCACAAGTATTACCCTTACATAATAACTATTCCCCTGGTAGTCTGAGTTTCCTGAGTCCAAAATATTTAGTGGTGAGCAAAGAAAAATATCATTTCCAAAATTATGTTCCATGGTAATGTCGATTTCCCACCAACTGTGATCTCCTAAAGAGATAACCAAAGCTATTTAAGTGCTGTCAGCCTTGTTTCTGTGGAGAGGATGGCACCAGCTCTTTTCCAATGTAAATGCAAAGTACTCTCCATGAAAACAGTATTTGTTGAAGCATTCGACCAACCTAGTAATTCTGAAATACATTCAGGCAAAGACCCCAGTCACTGCATGGTGATTTTCCAATCTACAGAAGATAATGGACAATTGAAGAAGTATGCTTTCCAGATAACTGAAGGTTGCACTAGATAAAATTGAGGCACTAGAACTCTGCAGCCCCTGCTAGATCCCCTTTCTCTGGCTGCCAGAGTCTGCATCCTGCCCTGGCTTTTGCTGCAATTCCTACTCTCCCTCCTCCAAGCCTTCCCACCTCCTTATGAGAACCACTACCAACCAGCTCCATTTAGTACTAAGTATCACCCTCTGAGACCCCACCAGAATCAGCTTGTCCTTTTCATTCCTGTGTTCTTCAGCCAGGGGGAGGAAGCCAGGACTCATTCTAGCTCATCCTACATCACCAATTCTCACAGACCTACACTTTCATAGGTTCTGCTTTCTCCCTAATCTAAGCTCTTCTCCCCTTCTCCCCACCATCACCACACCTTTTTAGGGTGCCCTCTGGGACCCAAGATCTGTCCTCAGTAATTCTTTATCTTCACTTCTTCTTCTAGTAGAAACTGTGCTCACTCTCAAGGTGATTGCTGTTCCCTCGGCCTTCTCAAGGTTTTCCGCCCACACCCTGATTACCACAGATCTTGGAAGCTGTGTAGGTGTCCTTGCTCTTTGTTGCTGCTTCCAGACCACAGTCTTTTCTACTTCCCAACACCCTGTCCAGCTCCTTGGAGACTCTGCCATCAGACTTTCTATCCATGGTCCCTCCTTATGTTATATAAACTCCTCTTAGTTCTAACGATTCATTGAATATTTTCTTGCCATGTCTTCCCCCCGTTACCATGAGCAATAACTTCAATGTCCCCTCAGATAATCCCTCCAATGTCTTGCTTCTCAGTTCCATAACCTCCTCAATCCAACGATCTTGCCCTTTACAATGTCCTTCACCATGCTTTGCTGTGATTGTATCCTAAACCTTGTTATTGCCAATACAGAACTCTCACCAAGGTCTAATGTTTGCAATCACCAACTCCTGTCCAATTCACTTTCTAGTATCTCCATTACAAGAGTCTTTGATCCTAATGACTTGTGCTGTCACCACCTTTATTCTTGTCATTCACTCCATTCATGTCTCCACTTCCCTCTTTACCTAACTTCTACTCTATCATAATCATAACCCCTCCTCTTATATTCACTCCCAAATCCCAACTCCAGAGCCCTTCATATTTGCCTAGTATAACACTGACCTTACTTAAATCCTATTCTCTTTCACCACTTTTCTGAACAGCTGAATGTGGCTGAAGAACAGAATGCAATGGTGCCGTGTAGTTTTATATTAAGTGTGTGACTTTAACTACCAGTGCATTCTTCATTGTGTTCAGAAATCTCACTGTGTTCTCCCAGTTGATTTGCTCTTCAGATGACCATGTCACGCCTTCTGCTCCACTCACAACCCTCCATGGCCCCTTCCTCCATTCTCATTTTTCATCACATAACTTTGATTCTCATTTCTCTAAGAAACTAAAACCAATCATAAGGTAACTTCTCAAATCAAGCAGTGAATTACAGATGAAACTGATCTAATCATGGGCACAAACGACCTTCATGAGGCCAAATGTGATAATTTACAATCTTCATTTTACAATAGCACTGAAATTGCCTCTTCTTCCAGAGTCTTCCTTTCCATGACATTCATAACACCACGCTTTCTTCTTTCTGTTATTGTTATTCTTTGCATACTCCGCACCTTCAGCATCTCCTTCTCAGTCTTGTTTGCTAGGTTTTTCTCAGCTTTCTGACCTTAAATTGTTGAAGAGCTCTGGGGTTGGCCCTGTGGCCTCTTCTCTATCTTCACTGACCCTCCAGGTGATTTGATGTGGTACCATCTAATGTGTGGACACCTCCCAAATTATCCTCGAACTGTTTCTTAGACTCAGATTCATCTATTCCATTGCTTCATCACCATCTACATTTAGATGTTTATCAGTCATCTCAAATTCAACAACTCCAAACTCAGCTCTTTCTTCTTCATGCCTTGCCTAAATATCTTCTCTGCCCAGCTCTTCTTCATTTCCATTAATGGTGTAATCAAAATCGTTTGTTATACTCGACTTCATTTGTTCTCTCCATCTGTCATACCCAGTTAGTACATCCTATCAGCTCTACTTTTAAAAAAGTTTCACAGTGTAACCCCTTCTCATCATCTGTAATCTTTCCAACCTGGTCTAAGCCATCATTCACTTCTTGCTGACCTGCAGCAACAGCCTCTTCTGCTTCATTTCATCTGTACTCCCTTGCAGTCACCGTGCTTCTTTAAAACCTGACAGATCACGGTGTCTCTGCTCCTTCAAACCCTCCCATGGTCCCCTTTTCTCACTGAAAATGAAAGCCAGAGTCCTTACCATGGCTTACAAAGCCCTGCAAAATCTAGCCCTTGTCTAGCTATCTGACCCACTTCCCCATTGCTCTACTCCATGTTTGCTGCTGTCCAAGCACGATGACCACCTTGCTTTTAAAAACATTTGTTAATTTTATTTTAACTTTTGCCTTGCTTTTGTAAAAAAAAAAAAAAACTAAAAAACAAATAAACAACCAAAACAAAACAAAACAAAAAATGCAATAAGCTTGCTTCCACTTGACACCCTTTCCAAGCATGGTCGTTTTTATTTCAGGAACACTTCCACCGGTAGAGTTCTGTCGCTCTCTCCTCACAGTTCAAGTTGCCACCTCCTCAGAGAAACCATCATGAGCTCTCTGACTCGAAAAGCAACTTATTTCTTTCTTCATATGACATTGCTTCTACCTGACATAATACTATCTACTCATCCAGCTCCACAAAGAATGACTTAACATCTCAAGTTTAAGCAAAATAACCATACAACAAATTGAAATCAACTCCTTAAAAAGGCAGTTTGGAGGGACAAGAGCAGTGGCTCAATGGTTGGAGTGCTTGCCTGGGATGGGCAAGGACATGGGTTTGAACCCCAGCACCACATACACAACTAAGTGTCAGAGAAACAAAGGCCCGATGAAAAGTAAATAAAATTGGTTCTCTTAAAAAAATAAAAAGGCAGTTTGGAGATTCTTTGGACTAGAAGACTTTGCTGAAGATCAGTACCTATTAAATGCCTGGTTATAGATTAATGACAGTCCATGAAGAATATGAGACCAGTTTACAACAAGAAGGAGAGCTTGCAGAAGAATGCAACTAATTCACTGCTTCCTTCATTGAGAAAGTCTTATCAAGAAAAAGAAATGGACTGAACTCAACACTGCACTGATCACACAGCTGATTTACATTTGGCATAAGCTCTTTATCCTGTTACACGCCAGTCATGAAGGGGTCGCTGACCAGCATTTTGATAACATTGATGTAGCTAGCTCATCTAGCTCTGTTCTTCTTGCAATACTTTACAGGAAAAACTATTTATTATATTAATTTCTCAACATGCCTGGAGACAAATGTGAGAAAGCATGCTTTCCTGACCTCAACACACACACATACAAATGACAAACAGGTCAGTGAAAACTTTGGAATGCATGTATTGACAATGTGTATGAAGGGTAATGAGAAAAGATAGTTATGAAAGAAGAAATTGATTTTCTAATGAAAAGCCTATTTTCCAATATGCACAGCATCATAGTGATTTGATAAATCAGGCAGGTCAGAACAAAGAGGTGTTTTCTGCTGCTGTACACTTCCTCAGGTCAAGGGTCAAATTTCTTCCTTCTTTTATTCTTCCTTGCAGGATTATGTCACACAGAATATCATTTACTCAGCAGATATTTGCCTTGTGCCTATCATGGGCCAGGCGCTGGGGACGTAGTATTAACAAGATATACAGAGACTCAGTCTTTCTGGAAATTATATCCTGTGGCCAGAAAGACAAGCAAATTGTTCTGAAATCTTATCTCTGCTTTTTTTAGAATAATATTAAATAGTATTAGTGATACTGGTTGTTGATATTACATGATATAAAAATAAGGGAATTTTAGCCCATCAAATGACTTCAAGATTAGCAAAGAGACTGACAAAAATAAAGTGTTATTATTGCAATATCCTTTTCAGTATCAAACAAACAAAATAAAAAATTTTTTTTCTGAAATTTTCACTATTAATCCCAAGGAACTCAACAACTGCTCAAAATCTTTTTCTTCTCTTAATAGTTTGATGATATTTGCAAACTCCCTTTGTTGGAAATACAAAGAATGACTTTTCAGATTTTTTCCAAGAACCTAACATTTAAATGTCTTAATGGAACAAAATAAACATAACACTTCAACAGAATTTAATCAAAAAAACCTTTGCCCTTCTGCCCCACCGAATAATTATCCCTGCTCTGACATTTGTTGTAGCTAGGTGGGCATGTAGTAATGGAGTATTCTCCTGCAGCCAGTTTCTAATTTCAGTTACCCGCTTTACTTGAAAGAGAAGGAAAAAAAAAAAAAAGAAAGAAAGAAAAAGAAAAAATCCTGACTCAGCAGGAAAAGCTTTCATACCTCAAAAATTGTGTCATTTAATTAAATTAGGCTTCCTAAATGGAAATGATCTTCCAATCTATACTTGCAAACATGCTGCTCTTTGGCAGAATGCTTTGAAATTTTTCCTAAAGTAATCACATTGTACTGGATAATTTAAAGCCACAGCTGAGGCAAGTTTCCATCTGTAGCTGGCCTGCTGCCCTTAGAGTGGGTTCCAGGCAGACCAGGGTGTCCTCTGCACCCATCTTGGGATCTGTGAAGGCTCAACCTGCTTGCACTACAATCAGAGAGGAGGTTTACAAAACTACGGATTCTCAGGTCTCAGCCCCGTGACTTGATCCAGAAATGAAGACCTGTATGGAAAGCTGGGAGTTTGAAGTTTATCTAGAAAGCAAGTGGGAGCCACTAAAAACTTTGAGGTAGGGCATCGTGTCAGCAGACTGACATTAAAAGGAAGTACAGAAGATGGATTAGCGTGGGAGTTAGACCCCAAAAGAAAAGAGTGTTTAGGAAATTCTGTAGTGACCCAGGGTAGGTGATCAGCTCCAGATAAAAGGTGTGGGAGGAAGGCAAGCAGTCAGATTCAGGGCATTTTTTAGGAGGAAGAACTTAAAGAACTTGGTGACTAATTGGACGTGGTAGGTGTTGAGTAAACAGAAGGAGCTGAAATGCCTTCCATGCTCTGGCTTGATTTAAGGGAATTAATGTGGACCCCAGGAGGAAAATGAGAAAGGAAAAACAAATGAGACTAAAACTGATGAACTCATTAGGTGCTTTGAAGTCTTCCCTTCTGTTAAAAAAAAAAAAAAGATACAGCTTAGCTTTGTGTGCAGTAAAGCCAACGAGCAAAGGCCTGAAATAAAAGCTTTGGGTATGCGCGTGACTCATAAAGAGTAGGATCAAAACCCTTGTTCTACTTCTACAAAAGTATTACAGAAAATTGGAAAAGTGAGAAGAGATGCATTGCATCTAACAGTGAAAAACAGGGATCAACCTACATATCTGTTCTAAAAGATTGGTTGAGAAGGTGCTCATCCACTTATACTAGTGCGAGACGTAGCAATTAATAGTGGCATCGTCACACTGCATGACTTCATGTGACAGCAGGTGAGAAAAAGGCCACAGAACCGTTGAGACAGAGTGACACTGCCCCCCCTACACACAGAAAAATGTCTGAGATCCTATATAAGAAAGTATTAGTAGTGTTTTCCTTTGGGTGGATGGATTTTAGATATTTTTCCTTTGATAAATCACATATTTAAAAATTTTTACCCCTAAGCTTAAATTGATTCAATATAAAACACTATTTTAACAGGAAAAAAAATTCAAGTTTCACAGTGTTGATTTTTCATAGATATGTCTGATATCCGATGTTTCTTCAATCAGCAATGCAGAATTCCTGCCCCAGGCTCCTGACAGAGTCCACTTGGAATAGAATGAGGGTAAGCTTCTGCATCTGAGATGAGTGACATCAGCGGCCAACATCCTAAAGGACCAGCCCTTCTGCCCTGCCTGTGAGTACTATGTGTTAAGTCCTTGATTGCAGAAAAGTTGTAAACCTGACTCTCCCCTCACCCTGAAATGTCTCAGTGTTATGCTTTAGCACCATATCTATGATTAACGAAAAGTGATATGAAAACTCATCTATAGATACTCTGAAAACTAAACTCATATTTATACCTCCTGCCTCACAGTAGAGTTATTTGTGCATGTTTGTTATATACTCTATTAAACTACAAGCTCCTGGAAGGTAGAATTTATGTCTGATTAGGGTTTATATTCTCTAAAGTGCCAATAGTTTGCATATATTAGGAATTCAATATTCACAAAGAGAATTATTGATGTTTCTTATATAAGACCCAGCAGAATATGTTCTATTTAGAAATCTAGTACTAGATGTTTCTTCCCTTAAGAATGGAGAGCCTTCCTTTATAACTAAGCAAAATTATGTAAGTCATCATTTTCTTATTTTTTTTTTAACCTGGGCTTTGAGGGAATGCAGCACCACATTTTAAATCCTCCATCTTACTATCTATAATGCCTTGCAGTTTAAAAATTCTCTTCTCTCTCTGTGGTCTTTGAGCTTTCATTTGAATGAACCTGTGGACAGACATACTATATGGGAGTTACCTCAAAGTCATTTTGAAAGTCGATGGAATAAACACTTAAAGAACTTAGTCATGAGTACTAATCTAACAATTAAAACATGATTAAAGGGGCTGGAGTGGTGGCTCGGTGGTTGTGGAGCTTGCCCAGCATGTAGGAGTACACAGGTTCAAACCCCAGCAGCCTCGTACACAACTAAGTGTCGGAGCAATGAAGGGCATGTGAAAAACTCAGTAAAAATTGATACTCTCTGTCTCTTTCTCTCTCTCACTGTTCTTCTCAAAAAAAAAAAAAAGATTAAAAATGAATTTAAGGGGCTGGAGCAGTGGCTTGGCGGTTGCAGTGCTTGCCTGGCATGCTCGAGTCTGCGAGTTGGACCCCAGCACCACATACACAACGAGGTGTCCGAGGAATGACAGTCACATGAAAAACTAAATTAAAATTGCTTCTCTCACTAATGGTCGATTGTTTCCACTTATCTGTGGAGGTTGGGACTAGACCCTGGCCAGTGAGAAAGTTGGTCTATTATCATGTATTAAATCCAAATAAGATGTAATGCTATACAACATAATCCTTTTTTAGAGATATTGTGGGAAGGGGAAGGGAGGGATAAGGGTGGGTAATTGGGGGGACACTCCTGGGGGTAATTGTAATATCCAGAGTCTATACACATTTTATATTATTTTGTTAAAAACTTGTATGGTTGTTCAAAAATAAAAAAATAAAAAACAAAAAATTGCTTCTCTCTTTCCCTCTCTCTCTTACCGTCCCCTCTTTCTAAAAAAAAAAAAAGAATTTACAATAAAGCAAGGGATACTGACTTTCCATCATGGCATATAGATGACCCCCAGGAGGCCTGCATACCTCTGACCTCTTGGCCTTCCCCAGTCCTATAACTCCTTCATCTTCGAATGGGCTTTGGCCACTTGCCTCGTCCTTAATATTTCTGCCTCAAAGCTCTCAGGAGATTTCTTTGCCTAAAGCACTCTTTCCCACGCTTTCTAATGTAGCCATTCTTTCTCAGCATCTTCTCATTCTTCCCCAGCCCTGCCTGCCCTCCTGAAGGTCCCTCTGTTCACCTCACCCTTGCAACCTCCCTGAGGACAGCCACCTTATCTTTCCTCTTCACGGCTACAGTCCTGGTGCCTAGAAGAGGGAGGGCCTGGCTCATAATGGGTGCTGCAAGAAGATGTGTTCCATCAGAGAATCAACGACTGCGTAAGTGTCTCCTCCTAGGTTGTAGACAGAAACCTTGTTCTTCCTCAGCTTGGCCAACGGGCAATGAGGGGGGCACTGGGGGAAAAGGAAAGCTCAGCAGGGAAGTGGCTGAGACATCTCATGTGGTTTCCCTTAGGGTCACACTCTCCTGGGTTCTCTCCCTCTTGGTTTGATAGGAAGGTGTGGCAGCTAAAATAAATGTGAAAAGCAATGATTGATATAAATGATATGCCTGCAAAAGAATCCTTTCTCTAGTCATTCCTGAAAAGTGGAATCAAGTTTCTATTAAAATCCCTATATGCTGATCACTATATGCTTCAGTCCATAAAGACGACAATGGAAAGGTACAAATGAGACCCAGATCCATTGGAAACATCGTTTCCTTGGCATCACCTAGCAGATCATTAGCACTGCTTGGGAGCAGCATGAGTGCCTGTATGTTATGGCTTTAAGCGGAAGCATGCATATCTCCCACACAAGGATGCACGCTCCGGATAGAATGCTTGCATTTGGATGTCTTGATTGCCCCCAGACTGCCTGTGTTAGTATTTCATTTTTCCCTCCCTTACAGAATGTCTTCAAAGCAAAACTCTGAAGGAAAAATGAATACACTTCATTTTTTTTTAAAACTCTGCCAAATTATCAGGGGCAGGCAATTTAAAGAAAAAGAGGAAAGTGCGTAGTGTAATAGAGCCATATTTTTTTCTGTTGCTGCTTCATTACTTCTCAGGACCTCTGGCCACCTTCCTTTCAGAATGCAGCTCCATTCGAATCTTATGTTACTTTGCCTCCTTTCAGCCGCTCATGATTGTACAAGTCATGCCACCATGGCATTCTGCCAATGAGTTTTAATGTCACTTTTATACCACCTAACTGTAAACCTTGAAAACCAGACCTGAATCTACCTTGAAGGTTGTCTGTATTTGGAATCCTTTGTGTAGCATCAAACATTAAGACCGTGGACTTTTAAATGTGATCCTGAAAACTTGGTCTATATGTATTGATCCCTAAGTAATGCTGTTTCATAAAACAAGGACATTCCTACCTGAGGCAGAATCAGCAGCGGCAAGAAACTGCCAATTTGTAATTTCACAAGGAAAAAAGTCTATTTCCTTTCTCAAACCTCATCTTTCAAACTTTACATATAAACCATAAATGATTAGGGCAATGTGTTGATATTGATGTGAGCAGTCTCTTTTTTCCTGCATGTATGATTAACATCAGTGAACTGAATTAATGTGCTATTTGACAGTTTTGAACATAAAGGAGAAAAGAGATCAACAAAGACTACAGAGTGATAATGAATGAGCAACTTTGACCATAAAACAAATTATTGCATAAAAGGGACCAGAATAGAAACACCAGTTAGAATTAGGGCCAGTTTTATTTAAGAGACCCATCAGCCATCTGGAAAACATGATAAGCAGCGTGTTGATTAAATCAGCAGGCTGTTTCAAATGGGGTTGGCTGGCTGGCAACTAGCGAGAAAAACCCAAGGTGTAGAGGATGTGTAGAAATGTGCAAGAATAATAAAGCAACAATGGCTGTGTGTAACTGGCTTGTTTGTAATCTACACTTCAACATATTTTCAGTAGCATAAAGCAACATCTAGTGTTTTCATAAGCTTTTATTGCAGGAAATTAATATAAGCGAGTGTTCAAGAGCTTCTTTTTTATTACTTTTCTAAAATGTACAGGGATATATAATTTAGGTCTGTAGAAAACTTGAATATTTCCATCATATGGACTTCATGCCAAAAAAATAAAGATTACATATTTCTGAGCCACACTCCTGAGCTGGATCCCCTTGCATGTCATATTAACAACTGCCCCCATGAAGCCAGGCTGGCCTCAGTTCTCAGCCCTGGCTTGTGGGTAGGCCATCTTAGGAGATTTCCTGAACTGCCACTAGGGGGAGTGTTGGCCAAACTTTGTGCTTTTGGGAAAGGGAGGGTGCCCAGAAGCTCAGACTCAGTAAAAGGACAAAGAGACAAAGAGGAAGAAAAGTCCTGGTCCCTGGGTTGGTAAAACCAAGAGGTACTTGGCGACAAACAGCTGACTGACTTATTAGGAGTTAATGATAAAGGATTCATAATGGAAACACTGTGGTTACCAAAGACCTCAGGTTCTGGAAAAAGAATGTGTCCTAGCAAATATCCTCCCTGCCCCACCCTGACTCTCACCCACACTTCTTCCAGAGAAGTGGAAAGTGCACAGACTTCTCAGAGAACATCAGAACTTCTTGGCACCTACAGTCTTGATATGATATGCACACATACGCTTTGTGCTTTTCCTGTTGTTATAACTCTTCTATTATTTTTACATTAAACTTTTCTCTTTCTGCATTTTCACTATTTACAAAAAATTACAATTTAATTGAAGAATATTTGGAAAATATACAAAACTACAAAGAAGTTAAAAATCCTTGTGATTCCTACACTCGAATAATAAAAGTGTTAAATCATGGTGTGGAGTCTTCCAGAATTATTATTGAGTTTATAATGGCATGTTTTTCTAGATGAAATCATTCTACTTGTTTTATTTTTCATCACAAATGTAAAAGTCATTAGCACACTCCTATGACATTAGTCTTCTTAAATACCTATCTCTTAAAATATCAGAGTGTTTATTCCAAGTTTCAGATTTCCTTAGAATAAATTGCTTGTTTTGGAACCTTGGTTCAGAGAAACTTTTAAATTATTGATATCTATTTTGTTTTCAGGAAGACTGTACTAATCTGAAGCTAAAACAGCAGAGTATGAGATTTTGCTTTATTAGCAATTTATATATTTTGTACCAAACACTGAACATTCACAAGTAGTGTATATTTATTTTACTTTGTGTGTACTGGTCTGTATATGTGAGTATTGACTGAGCTCACCCATCATAATAAATAATAACATTTTAATCACCTCTGTTGTCACATAATTTTTAATTATAATTTTATTAGTTCATGTTTCCTCTACATTTGATTTGAGAAATGTATCAATGGTTTATCTATACTAGTTACAAAAGTAGTTCTTGGATTCATCTATTCGTTTAATTATTTCCTTAATTTTTAGTTTACCATTTTTCATTATTTGTCATCTTCTGTCCTTTGGGTGGTTTTGTTGTTATTTTCTAACGTGACTTAAATCCTGAGTTCATTTATCTTCATTACTTTTACAAACAATTTTCTTTTTAAAGAGAGGGACAAAAGAGTATCAATTTTATTTAGTTTTTCATGTGTCCCTCGTTGCTCCAACACTTCATTGTGTACATGGTGCTGGTTCGAACCCACGTTCTCATGCATGCCAGGCCTAGTAACTGCTGAGCTACTGCTCCAGCCCCTCTACAAACAATTTTTAAGTGATGACTGTAGGGCTTTTAATAATGCATCATTTGAAGGTAGCAGTGGCTGTATCCCATAAGTTTTGGCATACCATGTTTTGATGCCATTATTTTCTAGATAGTCTCTAATACTAGTTTCAACTTCCTTGATTCAGTAGTTATTTAAAAGCCTGGTATTTTCAGAATTTATTGAAGATCTTTAGTCATTTAGGAGATACATTTTTCCCCCAGTACTAAGGATTGAGCTGAGGGCTTTGTACATGCTAGGCAAGTGCTCTAAGGTGATCCCTTTTTTAAAAGCTGTATGAGTATTGAGGTGTACTCTCAATGTAAGGTACCAATTATATATATATATATATATATATATACCTATTAATTAATGCTTATTAATTATATTTTTAAAGTATCCTATGTATTATTCATATATTTTTATTGGATGGAGGATTGAACACAACCAGTTTACTCTACCACCGAGCTATATCCCTACCTCTTTTAAATTTTCATGTTGAGATAGGATCTCAAAAAGTTGCCACGAATGGCATCTAACTTGCAATTCTTCTGCCTCAGCTTTCCAAGTTGCAGGAATTACAGGCTTATACCATGATGCCAAGCTATATAATATTTAACATAATATGGTAATAACAAACTATGTCATCACAACTATATTTTTTCTTGCATTTCTAGGTTCCCCCCATATTTTGATGATATTATGTTATGAATAAAAATTGATGATTATTCTTTTTCCTATAGCTTGAATTTTAACCTCTAAAATGACTTTCTGTCACATTTAAAACATTTTGGCTTAATGATATCCATATCACCATTCCTGTTTTTTGTTCTTCTCATTTGTGTACTATAATTTTTTTCTAACATTGAAGTTACTGTTTTGAGTGGTACATGATTATATATTTTTAAGTTCATTTTGAGATATTCGTTATCTAACAAGTTTAACTCAGTTTGATTAGAGTCACAATGTGTTGTTTTTTTCTCCTCCTTTGCTCTTTAGTTCTATACTGTAAATTTGTGCAGATCAAAATCAACTGAGGAACTGTAATTGGTGGTAGTTTATTTGTATAGTTTGTGGTGTGTGTGTGTGTGTGTGTTATTTTTAAACACACATGCTTAAGCTTCACCTACACTTGTGGTTTAGAAAATCTGGGTTGATCCTGGATCAGGTCTATCAATTTTTTAAAAGGCTTAATAGGAGACTCTAATGTACAGCAAATGATAAGAATCAGTGCTTTAAATATTTCCAAATTCTTAATTATATTTCTTTAATAATTAAAGTTAAGAGTACAAGAACTCCCTTAGAATACCTCTTCATTCACTTCCAATAATTCACTTGTCAATAATATTGTAAGAGGTTTTTGAAAATTTTGGAAAAAAGCTTTTAAGAATTTATCTTGATCATTAAACTAAAAGTATTATAGATTTGATACACACTGATAGTAAAGGCTAGTACAGAAGGACACTGTTCTGATCACACATGTCCAGCAAGGGTCCATGTGGTCAAGGCTTGGTCTCCAGTTCACGGTGCTCTTGGGAGGTATGGGATCTTTACAAGGTAGGTCCTAGTGGGAGACCTTTAGGTCACTGGGGGCATTCCCTTGAAGGGGATGACAGTGGGACCCTGACCTCTTTCTTTTCCTCTTCTTTGCTTCCTTCTAATGAATAAGTAGCTTGCTCTGTCATGCATGCCCTGCTATGATATGAGGCCTTGCTTCAGGCCTAAAAACAACAGGTCTGACTGCTCATGGAGTGAAACCTCCAAAACTGTGACCAAACTAATAATGATCTTAATCAATTGATTATCTTAGGTATTTGTTATAGTAATGGGAAGCTAACACAAATATCATACTAAAAATTAAAATCCTCTCTGGATTCCATAGTCTCATTCTCCGACATCCACTCTTACTAGCATTATATTAATTTTCCAGACTTTTCCTAAATATAGGCAAACACACACACACACACACACACACACACACACACTCATACACTTAAAACACACACACATAATAAATAGGCACACAGGTCATATACTGTGTATTTTCATACAACCTTCTTTGTTCAACAAAATATTTCTTGGCAATATTTTCATGTCAAAGCTGTATAGATGCATGCCATTCTATGCAATAAATTCATATTATCACAATTTTCCTACCCAGATGCCACCAGGTAGCAGACATGATAGCATGGAATCACCATGCGAGTGTGGAATATGGTGCTTCCAGATGTGGTAGCTACAGAACGGTGTCCTTAGACTTAGTGCGCTTGAGGTTTACAACTCTATGATTTAACTAGATGATATTGTTTTCTACCCTGTAAGTTTTTACTATTTTCTGAAATCCCTGACAGCAAAACAGCATCTGTCTTGAGCACTTAGTATGAACTTGATAATGATTTTGCTGAATCAATGAACTCTGATAAAAATGCATAATGACCACTTTTACTACTGTTTGGAAATTAAAGAGTTGAATAGTTTATTCTTTTCTACTATCTTCAATGCAGGAACAAACAACAAAATCTGAATTACTTAGGTATGTGGTTGTGCATTGTCAGAGATGGCCACTCCATTTGGAATTTCTGCTCCCCCAGAATGCTGCTCTGTGGAATCAGGAAGAAGTGGAGATCATTCAGAAGAACCTGATGCTCTGTGTAAGGCTTTCTAGGTGAGGAGACATTTGGGGAGAGGCCAAGAGCCTCTGGTGCCCAATGGAGCTGGACGCCAGAATGGACACACCATTCTCACTGCTCTTACCAAAGCTCTTTCCTGGGGACACGCTCTCCTTGCAATTGTGGGAGCTCAACTATCCACGCTCACTGGTGAAGCAGTGTCTGTGAATCATTTCAATTTGAGCGGAGCCTGAAAACGACTACCTGGAGAGGTCTTTTCAAGCAAAGAATTCAAGGTCTACAAATACTGAGCACCAGATTCTATGAGGACATTGTAATTATCTACAGGTACTTAGCAGCCCTAGTACCAAGGTAACACATGAACAGTTTAAGGTGATTTGCAGAGGTGTGAAAAAGTCCTGGCAGGTAGAAGTGATTAAATTAAATTAAGACAAATAATATTGCAGCTGGGGATCTAAGGAACTCTCCCTTTGAGAGAGATCTATTAAACAAGGGTCCCAAAGGATGTACTTAAGCCTTTAAACTGGACCACATATATTTGAGGACATAAGAGAAAAAAATCATTTTAATAGGGGTGGGGTATAAGGAAGGGTAGAGACAGCTGGTTTAATTAGTTACATTTTTTCCTATTGTTTGGAAGAGTTATAAACATGGGGATGCCATTTCTTGCTTGGATTCCAGTGGTTAGAGAATCAACATTACCAAGAGATCTAAGCCTGGTATTATTTATCCACCAGATTTACTCTTTGAAATGTGTTTGGTCAGCTGTGCTTGGCCTCTGTGACTAGCTATATTTGTTCAAAGGCTAATTAGCTCGAAGGGTAAAAAGATCAGTGAGTTAATCCATAATCTCAAGTGACTGATGAAATCTGCCAAGTGATACTGGAACAGACTCCCCCTTTCTTTTAAAGGATTAATAAGGGATGTTAGCTATTCTCAAATATTAGCCTTTCCAAGAATAAGGCAGGATGAAACAAGAGAAAAGACAATTGGGGATTTTTAAGACCCCCCCCATTTATACAGTAATTTTGCAAATTAAACTTCTAGAATCTCAAGGGAGCATGCAGGCCATCCTTGCTGGGTCACTTAGGGGTGTGTGGGTAAAGTTGGATTTCTGGTTTTCGATAATTGCAGTGAAGACTTCTTTGTTCACTGCTTACTCTATGCCAGACACTATTTTACATGTTAAAAACTTGGTGCTCAGAAATAATCTAAAAAAGCAGGTATCATTCTTTGATTTTGTAAAAGAGGCCATTTTAACTCATTTTAAATCTCACAGCTTGTGAGATTTAAACCCAAATCCAAGAGCTCTGGCTCCAGTCTTTTTTAAAGAGAGAGAGGGACAGTGAGAGAAAGAGTCAGTTTTTTACTTAGTTTTTCATGAGGCTTTCGTTGGTCTGACACTTTGTTTTGTACATGGTGCTGGGTTTGAACCTGCGTCTTCACACATGCCAGGCAAGTGTTGTAATTGCTGAGCCACTGCCCCAGCTCCCTGGCCCAGTTCTATTTTTATTTTTAAAAAGAGAAGGAAAGTGAGAGAGAAAGAGAGAGACAGAGAGAGAGATAGACAGAGAGAATCAACTTTTATTGAGTTTTTCACATGGCTTTCATTGCTCTGACACTTAGTTGTGTACTTGGTGCTGGGGTTTGAATCCGCATCCTCACGCTCATGCCAGGTAAGCGCCGTAACTGCCAAGCCACCGCTTCAGCCTCCTGGCTTCAGTCTTGATCGTGATTGCCCTCAGTGGAAGGAGGGAGACTGGGGGTCAGGACCAACTTGTCCTGGTAAACCCTGTCATGCACTAGTTTCAAAACACAGCTACAGTAAGCATAAAGATGACTGGGCTTTGGAAAGTACATTAAAAGAACCTATGCTTCTGAGTGGGCTGTATTAGACCTTCAGGACAGCTATATCAAAGACTGCAGACTAGATGGTGTAAACAATAGAAATTCACTGTCTAATGGTTCTGGAGGCTGGAGTTCTGAAATTAAAGTATAGGCTTTCTCCTTGGCTTATGGATGGCCATCTTTTCTCTGTGTTTCTTCACATTATCCCTCCATGAAAGTATGTCCAAACAAGTTTTCCTTTTTTTTATTTTGATAAAAACATCGGTCATGTTGAATTAGGGCTCATCTGATGGCCTCACTTTAACTTTATCTCCAAATAAGGACACATTTTAAGGTGGAGTCACTAGCACATTTGGAAGGAGACACAATTCACCCTATAACATGCATCAAAATTATTAAGTAGTGGGGCTGGAACGGTGGCTCGGTGGTTATGGTGCTTGCCCAGGATGCGCAAGTACACAGATTCAAACCCTATCACCCATGTATGCAACTAAGTGTCAGAGCAAAAGCCATGTAAGAGCAAATGCCATGTAAGCCATGTGAAAAACTCAATAAAAAGTTATTCCCTTTCCATCTCTCTCTCTCTCTCTAAAAAAAAAAAAATTACTAAGTAGGTCTCTAAACATCCACTTGGGTGATGCAACCCGTGGTCAGGACAGATGGAGCACAGTGCAGGTTCCCGCCAGGTCTGCAAGTACATCCCTGTAAGGCCAGCCTTCCTCTTCCAGAAGGACAATGCTGCTCTTTCTCCCCTCAGTTTGTGGCATAATTGCTTTAGTGAGAGCTGGGACCCTCAATTTGTTCTATGAGAAAGAAACAAGCTCTTGCTCACCCTTAGGACGGTCTTGAATTATGGAAGCCATGTCTTAACCCTACATTCTACAGCAGAGGTCTCCCAACTCTCTATTTTTAAAAAATCTATATGCCCCTCACACATATTTATGCTGATAGGTGAAACTTTTCATTGAAATTGAAGGGTTCAAAGAATATAATATTCAATGTATTACTGTATTGACAGTTATAAAAGAAAACAGTCATATTACTCCTTTAAATGCATCCTTGCATATACCTAGAGTAATGATATAAGTTCCACACTGACTCATTTAAAAAACACAAATTAGCTCTTCTTAACAGTTGAAAATTTTACATCATTTTCCTCCTTGAAAAAGGGATCAATAAAATTTTTATGCAACAGCCCAAATCAAAATATTTCAGGGGTTCTAAGCATACTCTGTCATTGTGGTATGAAAGCAGTCATAGATGGAGTATAGATGAATGGGCACATCTGTGTTCCAATAATACTTTATTTACAAAATAGGAAGTGGACTGCATTTGAGCCGCAGGACACTGCCTGCTACTGCCTATACTAGAACACGGATTCCTATTCTCCTTGCCATTTTCCCTCTCCTAGCTTGATTCTATTCATGTAGATTTTTTTCATAATTTTATGTTTAAAGGTCAACTATTAATCATGCTATCATAATCCTTTGAAACAAAAAATATATCCATACTAAAATCTAATTAAAAGTACATTTCTTGTTAACAGAAGGCTCTAACAAAATTTTTCTTCTTGATTGTATTTAACGGTACAATTATTAGTATGAACTAATTAAAATATAAATATATGACACATTTTGATACTTATTAAACTAAATGGAAGATCTCATTGGACATGTACCTCTTAATGAGGACTCAATTATGAATTCTTACTTAAAGAATCTACCATACATCCCTTTTTCTGGCTCTCAGAGAAGGTTTATTTACTTTGGGCAACAAATACCTCAGTAAGGGCTGATGGAGGTGAGAGGAAGGCTCTTTCCTTTGGAAGAAAACAGGTGGCTGGCAAAGGTTGTTGGGAAAGCCACAGGCGGAAGAGCATCGGTTTTAATGTGTATGTGGAAGCTGACAGACTGGAGATGGATTACTCTAAAACAACCTACACCTGCCTTTCTACTGAATAGTCTCAGGCTGAATGCTACAAATTAACATACAGGTGGTGTTGAAATGGAGGTGTTAGACATTCTAGGTAGATAATAAGTTCATGTTCTATGTGTCTGTTTCCTTATCTGCAAAAGGGGATATAATGCCTTTCAATATTGCTTTCAACACTATAGAAACTGTATTAGGAAAAGGACAGAGACTCAAAATTGGAGTCTTCTTCATTAGAGCCCTTCATCCTTTGAATATAAGATACATCTTTCACACAACTTGCTGCTTCACAGACTACCTCATGTCGTAATTTAAAAATAATAGGTACACTGAGAACTAAAAACATAATTTAGAAAATTCCACTAAAAGTGTCGTCGAATATGCCTGCAGAGAGCACAGTTCTTGAAACTATCAATGTAT
The DNA here is from genome assembly GCA_004027875.1 of Aplodontia rufa. Classification (NCBI taxonomy): domain Eukaryota; kingdom Metazoa; phylum Chordata; class Mammalia; order Rodentia; family Aplodontiidae; genus Aplodontia; species Aplodontia rufa. The sequence continues at coordinate 13,526 of PVKS010023635.1, read as the reverse complement.
GAGTTTCCAAGTTAGGTCTGACCTTGAAGCAAGTTATGGGCAGTTAGCTTATGAAGGACATTATGCCAGGGTTGCCAGAGAGAGATGACTTGCCACTCGTAGTTGGTGAGACTATTGTAGTTAGTTGTAGTGCTCAAATTTGGGAACAAGAGAATTTTATATTCATTATCATTTATACTCCTACCCAGGAGACATGGAAACACAGCAGTTCTAGATTGTCATAAGTACAAATTCTTTCTTCCTTGACAATTCTGTTCAGAACCCTTTGGTAAAGTGGAAAGATTTCAATTCATCCAGGCTTGGTCTTGTAGGTTGCTGTATAAAACTAGGGTAGTGAATAGCTCTTGAGTTGGCTGTTAGGATTCAATTTTTCTTAGGTATTCAGAGGGGCAGGAATGTGGGGGGCAAGGACAGTTATTGACAATTTGTTTTCATCAATTACTTTTAGGTTGTTTTCAAACAGCTCTTACAAGGGCCCTGTTTTTTAAAGTGGATAGTTTTTCTTCATTTAAAAGACCATGAAAATGAATTCCTAAGTATGCATACAAATGATTTAGTGAAAATATAAATAAATGTGGTTTATTGGAATGTTTTCTTATTGTAGCTTCCTTATTCTAAGAAATTCCAACATTCAGGCTAATGATTGCATAAAAATATGTAATCACTTAATTCTGGAAAATGCACAATCATATACATATATACATATGTACATGAAGATATTTATATCTGCTATGGGGAGAATATAGAAAAATCAAGAGACTGGGGTGTGGGTGATGTGGGGGTGATTCTGGATTAGGATCAAGGCATATCATATTGTTACTACATATGCAAGTATGAATGTATAATAATACAACTCCTCAATAAAATTTTTAAAAATCCATGCAGGCCAACTCAAAGATGTCCACAACCTATAATCCTAAGGTTTAGAATAGTAACTTATACATTAGTTATTCAAAAAATATTGCTGTTGAAAAAATCGAGAGAGAGTAAGGAAATGTGAATCCTGTCCCTAGTTAGAAGTGGCATGTTAGAAAGTCAATTAAGAACCTCTTTCTTTCTCTGAATTAAGATATGTGCACTATGCTACCCTACCCTCCTGGTCCATGGGCACACTGAGTCCAGTTATAGGTCATAGGCAATCACGACCAGTGGACCAAGTTATTTCCAGATGGAATCTATTTGCCATCTCAGGGCTCAGGTTTCAAGTTCTAGGATGTATGGATTTATACTAAATAGATAACCAGATGTAACAAAGGAAGAAATCACCTTTTCTCCTGTCTTGGCAAAACATATAATTCAGGGGTGTGATGTCTGTAGTTATTGGAGGGAAGGGGAAAAAACCTACAAACAGAAGAACTAAAAATGTACATATTTTCCCAAAGCTTTTATTATGCCTTCCAGAAGAAGAAAGAATAGAGTTGGGATAGGATGGCTAAGGCTTGGCTATCCAGAAAGATTTATGGGTCGTCTGCAGAGACCAAGAATGTCTTGATGTACGAATGTAAAAGCCACCAATTACTTATGGCAGGTCATAACCTTTTTGAATGCCACAGGCAACTGCTAGGAGCACAATATCATTGGATCTTGACTGGCTTCCAGAATCAGAGAGGCATACATCATCACCCTGGCTCCAGAAACAGGTTTCCATAATTCCTCCTCAATAAATAAGGCTGAGTTGTTGAAAATATTAGACTTAGGATGATAAGAGAAATATTTTACATTACAATCCGTGAAGCATATGTTAGAATGCGTGTATTCTCTAATCATTTTTATGCATCAGTGTAGATGTTATCAATATTTCTTCTATGAGGAAAGAATATCAAAGATTAGAGAGGCAATGTCCTAAAACCCATCTCTTACTTAGGTGTCTAAACTGGGACTTGACCACAGGCTCTTGTCTGTAAGTATTGTTTAGTCTTCTTCATCTGAGTGGCCTCCAGTGCTAGAAGGGAAAGGGTTATTACTGAAGAGAATGATAAGAGAGCACAGAAACCCTTTTGCAGCGAGAGAGCAAAACTAGTCTTTCCATGAGATCCGATACAAAGAATATAGGCTTCTACCCAGGGGTAATCATATCATTCTCCCCTCACATAGAAGTTTATTGTTTCCCAAACACTCATGCAGACACTGTTCTTATTTGTTATTCTTCTTCAGCCCCAATGCACTTTTACCGCCATTTTCACAGGTAAGAAACTAAGGTTCAGAGAAATTAGGCAGCTCATCTACCTAAAGGTGTCCATAGGGTATCCACAAGGCAAAGCTCTTGGTATTGACTCTGAAGAGCTCTTTGAACTAGGCTCATGGAATCAAGAATGAGCTTGTATGTCTTGATCTCCCTTACTCCCTAAAGCTGAAGGGTGTGTCCTTGCTTCTACCATCATGGGTTCTAGAAGAGTGTGGATGGAGCCCTTCACACTACATCATCTTGGTCTAGGAGTAGAACCAGTATCATTGGCTTCCAAACCACTTCCTGCCTTAATATCACTCTTTATAATAGGATAAAGCTTTTGGAATGAAGATTTCAAATTGCTGGTCCATTAGACAGAAGTGGGCACCATTTAACCTGCTGAGACCATGGCCTGGCTGACTCTAGTTAGAACTCAGTTGCGCTGAGGGGTCCTGCATTGGTCTGCCAATACAAAGGCCCAAGTTCCATTAGCTGATGAGTGCTTCTTTCCAACAAGGCAAGTGGATGCTTGAATTGCCCCAGATACCATTTTAAATGTTCTGCTGCAAGAATTCCAACTGAGTCAGAATGAAACTTTATTTCATTTTGCTTCCAGGTCTGGGAATGGTGCCAGTGAACAGCTCTCCTTGACAGGTCTCTCATCATTTACAGCTCAAAGGAAAAGAAAAGTGAGCTCCCAGAGTGCCAGGCTGCAGCCCTCCCTGTCAGATGGCAACACCTCCACGGAACAGCTGAGCAAGAGGATGGGTAAAGAGTTGTCGCTGCCTTATCGTTGAAACCCTGCACACTGATGATAATTCCCTGCATGTTCCTTTTCAAGGTCTTGCACAAGGTACAGAGTTGAGGACAGGGCATAGGAGAGGTATGAAAAACCAGTTTCAGTTGTAAGCCAATTCTGCTATCTCAGTAGTGGTGGACTTTGTGCTCTGTTAGGAAGAATTGTAAGGCCTCATCCAGATACACTGGAAAAGATTTTTAGGATCAGTTGAACATGGGCCTCAGTGGATAGACGTCTACATTGTTCAGAAGTATGACACATATATTACATAGGAAGCCACCACTTCCAAACTCTTCTTTACTGATGTGAAAATCTAAAGCATAAAAACTTAGTAATCCAAGTTTCTATACTAGAACAATAACCCAAGGCCTTAGATTCTAGATTAATTCTCTGTCATATATATGAATTCTTTCTTAGTTCTGGATTGCTTGAAATAGGCTAGCAAAATCCTGTGGTAATTCAAATACACACCATAATGATAATTTTACTTATGCAATGTATATAAGTCCATTACATAATGTACTAGTGTCTATGGACTCCCTGAATTCCCACAGTACTTCTTTCTCTTCATGACTGAGGGAACTGGTCTTTGGCTTGCCTAAATATCATCAAATATGCAAAGCAACTTATCTCTTAGTTAGATTCAGCCTACCCGTGGTTTAAACAACATGGTCTACCCGTGTCACTTTAGTAAAGATGGTTAGTTAAGTCATGCTGTGCAAATAAAGGAGTTGTAAAGAACCCAAATGATTTACTCTAACAAACATCTGTTGAGTGCTTAAGCCTACAAGGTATTCTCTTTCGGGATTCTGTTCACCATGTAGGACATGGGGACCAAGTGGCCAGGGGGTATCCCTGATATTATGATGAGATTTCATCAAATGGAATTTTTTTCATCTCTCAATATTTCGGTTAATTTCTAGAAGGAAGGTTTAAGAGAATTGAGCTTAGAGAGAGCTTCATACTTCCATTTGCTAGATGTGGCCAAAAATTGTCCATGTGGGACATCTTTAAGTGGCTAAGAGTAGATGCTTCTAAGAAGGCTTTATAACATTATTTTGATTTAGTTTCTAAAGAGATTGCTTACTTTCTTTAGAGGGTTGATTTTACACTAAAAAAATCTTTTGGAGAGTAGATAAATCATATACTATCTAGAATTGAAGGTGAAGATTTTGAGACCAAACATTTTCATGCTAAAAAAAATTTGTAGAATTGAACAAAATAATAGCAATTAAATCATTTATAATAGCAATTAATTTATACTTGTCTTCATGTTTGCAATAAAGTTACCTTCTCAGACCTTGTCTGTTTATTATTAAAATTAAAACTATGTTCCATGCTCAGTTGAGAGATGCTAGAGTTTGAGTAAGTCCCCCAAAAGTTCTTGTGCTGGACATTCAATCCCCAAATTCACACGCTGTTAGTATTTGGAGATGGGACCTTTGGGAGGTAATTAGGGTTCGATGAGCTCGTAAAGGTGGGGCCTCGTGACAAAAGTAGTGGCTTTATAAGGAGAGGAAAGGAGAATTTAGTTCACACCCTCTTCACTCCTCAGCATGTGATGCCTTCCGCCACATTATGTTGTAGCAATAGGTCTTCACCAAATGCTGTTACCTTGGCATCAGACTTCCCAGCCTCCAGAACTGTGACAAATGTTTCTTTTCTTTATAAATTATTCAGTCTTGGACATTGTTGTAGCAGCAGAAAATGGACTAAGACAAAGGAGATGGTTTCAAACCACAGTAAACGGCAGGGTCAAAATATCTGGGGACTGAAAAATGCTATAGAAGGATGAAGGTCGACTTTCTGCAACAAGAAAAGGCTCACCTTTTCATTCCTATGTCAAATAGGGTAATGGGGAAATCAAGGTTTAGCTACATGTTGAGTCTCCTTGCAAAGGTCAAAATGTTTGTAAATACTAAGGTTTTGTTTTGTTTCTCTCTGTTGTTACCAGAGCATTCTTCCCATGATGGATGTAGAGGAGCAACTTGCCTAGGGTATGAGGAAAGTTCCTTGAGAGTCTAGCCCCACTTTCTCCAGTGAATCAGCCCCTGAACATGGGGCAACGAGAGCTTTGAGATGTGGACTACTGTGACCATGTACCTGAATTTCAAATCTCATTTAATTTTAGCTCATTCAAATTTAAAAACCAATACAGTTATTGGAAAACTTTTATGTATGTGTGGAACAATTTGCATATGTGATTCTTCTTTTCTAACTATGAATTTTATAAAGTCTAAATACACATTTCCTGTGAAAATGCAGTATCCAACTTGAGCTGGGTTGTAAGTATGAAACGTGTCAGATTTCAAACACTGAACATGAAAAATTCAATGTAAATATTTTGTTAATAATTCTGCAGCTATATGTTGAAATGCTAACATCTAAGACATACTGCTTAAATTAAATATATTATTAAAATAGAGCCATTTCCTTTGACATTTTTAGAGTGATTACTGGACATTTTAAATTACATATACAATCTGTGTTGTATTTCCATTGGATAACACTGATCCCTTTGATATATTTTGTGTATAATTATTAAAATTATCTTCTACACATATACATGCCTAATATAAAACTAGAATGTACTTAACATTAGGCATATAAAGTAAATAACCCAGGTTTTTAAAACCTGCTACTAAGATGCCTACAGATTTCTTTTGCATTTAGCAATGTGATCTTGCTTAAGTGTTCCAGTCTTCCATTTCTTTATCTGTTGCATGCGATCTATTGATGACATCCATAGTTTTTCTTTTACCTCCTCTCATTTTTTATTAATGCATTTTCACTGTGAATGTCAGTTTATAAAGCAGATGAAAGTGCAGATGGTAGACTGGGTCTGTAGAATTCACATGCCTGCTCAGTTCCACATTACACTATAAGCCATCAATTTTTTCTAGAACTCTGAGAAGTATGGTTTGAAAACCATTTCACTCAGTGATTTCTTTTTTAGAGAGAGAGAGAGGGAGAAAGAGAGAGAGAATCAATTTTATTTAGCTTCTCATGTGACCTTCATTGCTCTGACACTTCATTGTGTACATGGTGCTGGGGTTTGAACTCGCATCCTTGTGCATGCCAGGCAAGTGCCAGAACTACTGAGCCGCCACTCCAGCCCATCACCCAGTGGTTTCTAAGACTAATCTTCTATGAGCCTTTGGTTGCTCCATCAATTTGTGTCTGTAGTCACTATATGAAATCAATTTCTACTCTGGATCCATCATCCTGCTCACAAGGTCTTCCGAAATCATGGGAGCCCTGGTGATTGCTGAAGCACTGTGGGCCATGCATATCCCCAATTTGGCTGCCCTGTTGTTCTTGGTTATTTGCAACCATAGCCACTGCTCTGGCTACTTGGAAAATGTAAGCAAAGGGCAGATGTGGAACACTGGGTACCTATAGCTGTTACTTCTCTCAGATGGCCCAGCAGGATTGATTTCCCTATGAAAATGGATGCAGTTCATATAGGCAAGTAAACATTATACAATGAAGCTGCCTTTCATACAATAACATAAATAGGTAACCAATGGGACATTTTGGTGACAATTTTCACTTAGTTCAAATTTGTTTTCCTTAATGGCAATATTAATAATTTACCCATCCACTCCAGAATCCTTTCTGATTTTATTTTAATTATTGTGATGATTACTAAATTTCACTAAATGTGGCCTAACTCCACTACACAGACTGGTAAGTTGATGTGAACTCTTCCCCATCTACAAATGTGCAATAAATAAATCCACATGTGTGAAACACCAGGTTCTTGTCAGTTCCTAGCTACATAAATATGGGCAAATACTTTAATTGGTGACTCAATTTCTACACCTATAAAATACACATAAAATAGTACTGTTGGGTCCACTGTTAAAATCAAGAAGTTATTATTTCTACATATAAAATGTGTTGAATTGTGTCTGGTATATAGAAAAATCTCAAGGCAGATTAGCTAATAATGTTGTGATTTGTTTTATTCCAATAGCTAGAAAAACTGAGGAATTTGAAATTAAATATCAAATGTTTCAAAGATAAAAGACTGGGTTCAAGAAATTTATATTCTCCTTGACTTATACAGGGTAACTCTGATGTGCAATTGAAAATATAAAGGAAATAATTTTCCTTTATCTTTACATTTGTCCCACATGCTACAAATGCCAGGAGGAGGCAGTGGGAAGAAGCCTTCTCTTTCAAAAATGAACAGAATATTTACAAGGGTGCAGTTCTCATTCTGGCACATGAAAGAGTGCTTTCGGTTCAAGTCCTATAATTCTAGTTTCATCAACCCTCCAAGCTCAGCAGTCAGAAAAGCATGTTTCAGAATTATTTCCAAGACTTTTTTTTTCCTGTGCTAGGGATCAAACCCAGGGCCTTGCACATGCTAAGCAAGTTCTACCTTTGAGCTACCTCTTCCCAGACTCCAGACTTCTTAATTTGAACAGTGACCAAGAATGCCCAGGACCTCACTCCTGTATCAATGCCACTGCAAAGTCCAGCACTTGACTGAGATGAAACTATAGCATCATTTAGTAGACCCATTCGAAAAGGAAGTTGATGATAAACTTCAGAGTACAATAAATTCTTGGATATTCCCCCAGGACAGGGATCCTACTGTACTCTGAAATTGCTAGTCATCCAAGTATTAGAGGATTCTGTAAAATACATTTTCTTGTGGGCAGGGAAGAGGTTCGCAGCTTTCACATTCTTAAAGAGTTCCATGGTCCAAAAATAGATTATGAACTACAGTTTTAGATTAAAAAAAACATTTTTTACTGCTTCCATAAAAGGCTGGTTTCTCCTCTCATTCTTGCCAACAGGTGCCAGCACTTCACTCATGTAAAAGCAATAATACTGGGTGAGAGAAGGGGCCAAAAGAGGATGGGGAGTCATCCTGATGAGATGACGGTCACTTGATACACAGCCATTGGAAACCAGACTTCCTCAAAGCAGTGCAAGCATGGGGACAGATCAGAGAGTGAGAGGCTGCAGGAAGAGTTAACCTTCAACAGACACCTCTGATCTGGTGTGATCCTCAATGTATGTGACTACCTGGAGTCTCTTGGGACCAGAGACCAGCCTGCATCTCCAGAAAGGTCCTTAACTAATGAACAGGTCGCTGACCTGATCAAACGACAGGTATCCCCAGTGTACTACCACCCTGTCAGAAAACTACCCTTCTCCTGCAGTATAAGCCCTGCTTCTTGAATGGACACAGAGCAGAGGCTCTCTCCCCCAGACACCCATTACCCTTGCCTGCCTTGACTCTCAGACAGGAGAAATCATCCCACCTCTTTTGTTTTATCATCAATTCATCACAGATCCCCATTTAGGACACTGCACATACCCATTTTTAGAGCTACATGAAGACCCACAACACTCTTTTCTATCAAAAGGACATTTTTTAAAAGTCAAATCAATTAGAGTTCCCATGTACAACTATTTTACATGCATTTCTTTACAAATCTGATGATCATGCTCTATCCTTTTTCCTCTCTCCATTATTTTAACCCAAGTGGACTGGAAATAGAAGATACAAAGTGCGCTGTGACACTTTCTTGCACATAAGAGAAAAATCACATTTTTATAAAAGGCAGCACTGATGAAGTCTCAAAAATAATCAGGCAGAGAGAACAGATCTTAGGCAGAGATAGAAACTCAAATTCAGCCTCCATACTCTGCACCCAAGCCAAAGGCAATACTTTTCTTCTCATGTCTGGAAGGATCATAGCTCCTCTGGAATCCTGTGTTGTGCTTGGGTTCTACCTTGCCACATATATTTTTAAGTTTGCAGCTAGGAGGGTCCCTAAAGGCAGAGTTTCCCCTTCCCAAAGCTGCTGCTCCATTGCCTGTTCATAGCATTGCTTTCCTCTTCTTCTTGTTTCTACCTAACAAAATTGAAAATTTCATCACCAGTGTCAGAAAATTAAACCCCAGGGAACAGAGCAATTGCTCAGAGCATCCTTTCTCTGGCAAACAGCCAATGCTTGAATATAACTTTGCAAACCCTTTCTGGTTTGAAAGGATAAATAAAAGAGGCATTTCAAAGCATGCTTTTTGACTGCTCAAGTCTTTCTGACTGCATATCCACTAATCTTTGAAATTAGTTAAAAAAACATATTTTAATTTGGAGATGAGTTTCATGAAAGAAGGAAGGGACATGACCCAGCTCAGTTGCACATTTACCCAGCAGAGACAAGCAGCGCACAGAGAAGAGATGCTTCGTTCCATGGCCAGGGATCTGAAGAAGTGTTTGACAGACCATTGTAATAACATCTCTCTCCACAATGCAAATACCAGCAACACAATCAAGTAGCTCTGGGCTCCGTGCCTGCAGCTTTCTCTTTCTTCCTAGCAATGCACAGGGTTGACTCTAATTAATTTACTTTTAAAAGCATTTTCTTTTTAAATGAATCAATACCCAGGGAGCTAAGGCAGAAGTGCGCTCCTCACACTAATCCTAACTAGACCACCAATATCCAAATACAATGTACAGTCAATCACAAATTCGATCAGACCTAAGCAAGGCATACAGCCCTTTGAATACAGAGTCTCCCACATCATGGGAACCCTTGAATGCCTGTTCTTCCATGTGCTTGTTCCAATTCAGTTTCCTTGGCAGACAATAAGACAAAGCTACATTCTCGCTCAGGCTGCTAATACCGGTGGACAGATGTGTAAGACTGAGCTTTACTCACCAAGCTCCTTTAAGTCCATCTTCTCCAACTACAAACACTGCTTTTAAGCTGCTGCCGCCACAAAATGACTTAGAGCCGTCCCCCAGAAGAACAATGTACTCGAATACCAGATGGATCCCGCGTAAGCTTGTTCATGAAACAGATTTCCAGTTGAGCCATGTGAACAGAGACCCGCCGCACACCTTTGAATGGTATACACTCCTAAGTCCAGAAGAATAAGCATGTAGCTTTGCTTATGTTTATGGAGCTGGAGCCCAGGGGTGCTCCGATTGGCAGGAGTCGTGGAAAGATCAGCCAATCAAAGGGAACCTCCATTTCAGGGAAACTCCTGCTCATTTATTTAGCATCTTCAGAGATCATCGGCTTTTTCTGGGAAGAGCTTTTCTCTTATAGTATTACAGAGAAAAATAAAGACTTCACTTCTGTTTTAGTGTCCAATGCATTTTGTCAAACATATCCCCTTCTTGGTACTACTCAGTACCCCCACTTTTTCCTATAAAGAATTTAAAGAGAAAGAGAAAGAGCTAGTGATGGGCTGGAGATAGTTCATATTCATCAGCCTCCACCTTGTTGGGAGAGAGGGTGGGGGGAGTGCCTGGGCTCAATAATTACTGATTCTGTTGCCATGGAAACAGACTGGCTGCAACGAGTTGGATTCGTGTAGAACATCTGCTGCCAGACCCATAATCAACTGCAATCTCATCTCTTCTCCTTTCTCTACTTTTATTTGATTGTGAGTTTGCTTTCTTCCACCTTCTCTTCACATACAGTTTTTGTCCAGAAATGTCATGTAAGCACCTCACTTTGCACACATTACACGTGCACACCAGAGATGCTCACATACCCAGCAATGCATGCAGGCAAGCGTGCATCCCAGCAGGGATCCCACGGGATTCCTATTCGGGATGTAAACAAACATAAACAGCCTCCACCTCTAATTAAAATTTATGGTAACTTCTAAACTAAGGAATTAGTGGGGATATCTTTTAAAATATTTTTCTAAAAGCCCAGAAAGCACCCAAATAAGTTTGCCATGAAATTTCTCAGAGGGCACTGCAGTGGTTTCTAGCAAACCTTTCAAATAAGTGATTACACCGGGAGGCTTGTGGAAGACTTTATAAGCACAACACCTTTAGGTTCAACTGTTTCTTGCACTATCACCTCACCAAGGTTCCCCCAACACTGGAAATCTCCCTGGATTTTCTCAGCCCATTTTCATTCTCTGTAGCTCCTCTTGCTTGCTCGGAATTTTCTTGAATGAATGATCAAAATTAATGTCACTAACTCTGCATATGCTGCCATCTTTCTCTTTGGCAGCAGGGGCCGCCACTGAGCAACAAATGGCTACTTGAATGGCCTGGTCACAGGATGGGGATCCCATAGTGACAACCTCTGAGAGATGCATCTGTTGAAGCCCTCAGTTCTACAGAGATTTCTCCAACTCTGACAAATAGTAAGTGTGAAAGAAAGCTATGATTTGGGTTGAAGTTAGGGAGAAGGGAACTTCCTCCCCCACAGCCATCAATCTAAGCATCATCATAATTTCAAGAAAAACCTTCTCTTACTTACAGGATTTTGCAAGCTTGGGACCCTTACATGTTAGGGATGCAGACCAGGCTTTCAAAGGGGTCGGGACTAAGATAGCTCATTATATGTCTCTGGGAAGATATGCAACAAATGTCTGGAAACCAAAGTGAATTATCCATTTACTATATCCTCTGTCCCAAAAGCAGTAGAATCCCTGAGTCTCCTTTATTCCTTAAGCACTGCTTGGTACAAATCCTATATCTATCTATTTTCTAATGCTCAGCTCTGCCCCTATGGCCCAACAATAGATTTGCTCTTTTGAGAATTGGAATCCCAACATTCAGTTTTATCTCTTTATGCTACCATGAACTTAGGAAGGAAGTTTCACCTAAATTCTGTCTCCCGGCCACTGAATCCAACATTGACAATTTTTCTTAGCTCTTTCTCAGCTATCTTCAGGGCTTTGGATAGCTCAGGCTTCCTCTACACCTTTCCATACCATTTCCTAACCTGTCCTGCCCATTCTCCTCGACCATAGCGATGCTCACCCAATCTTTGTCTTCTCACCCTCTGGAAACCATCCAAATCTCCTCTGTTGTTACATAGCCACATGTCATTCCAATCAGGTCTTCCCTCAACCAAAACTTAATACTTTTCTGAACAAACATTTAATGAGTATCTATATATTAGGAAGTTGTGACTAGTGACAATGGACATGGTTTCTGCCTTACAGCAATAGACTCTAGTGTAGGTGGCAACAATTATTAAAGCATAGCTGTATATGGGGGCATGAAGGAGACCTATTAAACTTTATGTGCTAGGACCACAAATAACAGACCGAATGTGGTCAATAAGATCAGGGAAAGCATCTTGGTGGAAGTGTATCTCAGCTAATATCTAAAGGGAAAGAAAGTTAATGAATTGAAAGTGAGAGAAGAGAGAAGAGAAAACACACACAAAGGGCTTGTGCCAGGAGGGAGTGTGGCACCTTTGTAAACTTGAAAGTAGCCAAATATGGCTGATCATGGTAGAATGAGTGGGAGAACAATGTGAGACCAGGCCAACAGGGTCCTAGAAATCAGGTGAAGAGTTTGGTTTTTATCCTACAAGCAGTAATAATTCATTGCAGTTCTCCATAAATGAATTCTTTGCCCATGCCACCCAATGCATATCTTCTTCAGTTGATCGCAATGATATATTAGCAGAATATTAATCTAGTTGAAATAATCTACTGTGAGACACTCATAATTTGTTGGATTAATCTAGTGAACATAGGGCCATTTATAACATAGGTAGCATTCTAAGAACGTCATCTGGATTAGTCAAGCATATCTTCACTACAACCCTGTGAAAGAGCATTGCTTTCCTATTATACAGATGAAGGAAATGAGGGATAAAGAGGTCAGATAACATGACTAACTGTATAAAGATATGAAGTGGAACAGTTGGGAATGGAACAAAGGAATTCCAGCTCCAGTTTCTCTAAGTGTGATCCATAGAGACCACCTAGATCAGAAATCATTTGGAATTCTTTCTAAAATGTAGATTGCCGGAGCTCAATTGTATCCCTACTAAACCAGATTAGGCTAAAGAGTAGAAACATTTTTCAAGAACCTCAGAAGATTCTTACATCTAACTCAGTTTGAGAATTATTGCTAAGATTTGTTTATATAAAGGGGGGTTGTAGTAATAGGAAAAAGGCAATTTTGGGGGGAAATGCAGACTCTTAATACCTTAGGCCATCACAAAATACCCATCCTCATCAAAACAAGATCCTCTTCTTTTGAATGACTACAAATTCCCATTGTATTAAGCTACACACAAAATTGAGGGTAGGTATCTAGCAAAGTTTGGGGCTCAGTAGCTGCTCTAATGAGCACATTTAGAAACATGGAAGTTTCTAAAAAGCACATACACTAGGGAATTACAGATGCTTTTAGAACTGCCAGTAATAAGGTTGAGTGTTCATATATTATCATGGACACTGTGTGAAATGTCATAAATTTGCTTCAGGTAACTTTTTTCCTGGAAAACTTATTTTTAAGATAAAATTGCAGGATAGAGAGATAGTATTTTTAAACTTTAGATTGATCCATAACCCCTAGTCCATACAAAAGGTAGTAAATAAACACTTTGGTTCACCTACTTAATCATGGGTTTAGTTTTGAAAAACAACCAACTTCATTGATATTTCCAGAGGGGTCACTTCATACAAAATAGCTACAGCAACTCTGAAGAAACCTGCAAAGAATTTTTCCCATGGAATCTTGTCCAATAGATTTGTTACTGAGATTGCAGACTGGGTGCTCTGTTTAGTTAACCTGACCTTATTGATCACTCTTTC
>PVKS010023634.1:0-32150 GCA_004027875.1 Aplodontia rufa | reverse complement strand
TACCTTTTGCATTTTCCCCCAGAAGAGCTCATGCATTGAATGGATAGTTTGTGGAGGAATGACATCGGCTTCTGGGATGGTTACCCCCTCTTCCCAATTTCCAGTCTCCTATGAGTTCTTCATATACCCTCCCCCTCCCCATCGCCCTCCCTACACCTCTGAGAATCCTATAGAGCCATCCCCCTAATGTTCAGACAGTCATTCAATTTGCAGTTTTGCTAGGTTAGCCGTTAGCCCTACTGCTTCCCTAACTATGATAGCATCAACAGATGAGAGAAACCATTCGACTCTTGAGTCTCTGAGCTTGGGAGATTTCACTAAGCATAATTCTATCCATCTCCATCCATTTGATTTCAAAAGACATCATATCATGCTCCCTTATGGCCGAGTAGTATTCCGGATGAAGACATTTCTAAGGGATTCTGGATCCAACAGTCCAGTCTCCTACTGGATGGTGTACCTGTTCCGTTGGCCTCTGCAGATTTATATCTGCTTCCCCGGGACCCAGTGAGAAACCTAGCCCACAGCAAACGCGCGGTCTATGCGTTGAACGGAATGCTGTCAGACCGCCTGTGTCTAAGCTTTTACACAAATAACCTGCTGCCCACCTCGGTGTGCTTGGCTGGTTACTTGGTTGGGATTTTTTTGCAGAAAGTATGAAATTTGGACAAAATGTTCATAGAACTTTAAGATGCTGGAGAGAGAGAGAGAGAGAGAGAGAGCGAGCACTGAGCCCTGCAACTTTCCTCAATTACCTGATAACTGTGGAGACCGCCATTCCTCCATGGAAGAGTGTCTGAGTAGCTTTGTGACATGTCAGCATGTTCCACCTGGAACTATCTGTGGTCCAGAGCCCTCAGGACCACTCATGAGTGTTTGTAGATGAGAGAGAAAATAGTTGGGGTGATAGCACCTTTGGAGCATAACTGTGGCTGTCTCCTGGTTGTTTTGAAGACATATGAGACAGAGTTGAGTGCTAACACCTTGGTCACCTTGATGATCCCCAGGGCCAACCCAGAATAGCCTTCACTCTGGATCTCATTCTTGGTGGCTCTGTGCTGTGCTGTGCTGGTCCTCGCTCTTGGTGGCAATGCTTTGCATCCTCAGCTGGGTCTGGCTCACTCATCCTTCCCTGAATCATGATGATTCCTTTGGGACTTTGTATAGAGAGTGGGCTATTTGTAGAGGGTGTGTTTTCCCCTCTACTTTGAAAGAAGGGTGCCTGCAATAAATGTTTATGAAGCTTCATAACTGAAGAGTCCGTTCTTCTGCTATAGGATGGTAATATTTACAGATCGCCTCCCTCTATCTCCCCCACTTTATTTCCCCAGCGAGGAAATTGAGGTCATGGGATGCAAAGCTCCTTACTGGAGCAAGTGCTGGGATTACATCCCAAGTCCCCCACTCCACCCCTTGTCTGAAGGAAGTTAATGTGGCATGCTCACTTTTTCTCTAAAGATACACCTCAGCCTTTTTTTAAAATTGGTTCAACATAGTCTTACATATTGGAAGGAATAGTTGTTATATATTCATGCATACATAGGTATCGACAAAGTAAGTTAAGCCTGATGCTAGTCCAGGATCTCCCCACTTTTACCCATTTTCCAATCTCATGTCTCCTCTGTAATTCCCCCGTATTATAGATAGAAATGAGCATATACATGTACATTAATTATTGAAATTTCTGGGTTTGTATGCCTGCCTGAGTATAGTTTGGCTTCTCATGGGAGTTGAGTGTACCAGCCATATCGATAACCCCCCTTTCCCCACTTCCCTCCCTCCCTTCTCACCCCACCTTCAGAGCTATGGTTCCCCCCATTTATGAGATACTTCAACTTTGGTGGGTTTATTAATTAAACTTAGTGAAATTTCATCCTATCTTAGGTTTCACTCCAGGTCTCCACATATGACAGAAAACATTCAGCCCTGAAGTCTCTGTTTTGGATCTTTCACTCAGCATGTTTTTCCATTTCCATCTCAGCCTTCTTGTGCTGAGGAATATCAGACAGCACTTCAGCACTACCCACGGAGTTAATTTTAGTCAGCAAAATTACCAACAAAGTGCCAGAATCATGAGCCTGGTTGGACCATGAGAAGAATACTGGTTTACAGTTCCAGAGCTGAGATAAGGAGGCGGAGCCGGGCCTTGTTCCTCCTCTGCTGAGAACATATGTCAGGCAACCAGGATTTCTTTGCTATTCTTTACTTGGAGAATGACTGTGGAAGCACCATCTGTTTGATTTGGGGTTATAGATACATTTCAGTGAATAGGTGAATTTGCAAATATGGAATGGGTGAACAATGAGAATTAGTCTCCGTTACTTCGTGGAGGTGTTTTGCAAGTTAGGCAGGAACAGGGTAGAGATGAGGATTACAGTCATTGTCCTCTACTGAAAGTCTTATAAAGACTGTATTTTGCTGGGGCTGACCATGAGCCCCAGGGAGAAGAAATGCTTAGATGTTGAAGAGCCCCTTATCTTGCTTTCTTATATTTCATTTTGTAAATTAAGACTCAAGACCAGCGGGAAGCAGAACCCAGGATGAAGATAAGAAAGGACAGTTCTGACCGGAGCCAGAATTCCAAAGCCCCAGAGTCCTGCAGTCTCTGGGACAAAGGCCCTGATGATGCAGAGGACATTTGCCCTTGCATGAAATGTCCTTCAGCCCTGCCCAGCATCCAGGCTGACTGGGCCCACCTAGTGTTCTCTGTCGTTTCTAATATTCATGTCTAGGCAGGCAGGGAGGGGAGGAGGGTTCTGAATCACTGTGCAGCACACTCAGGGAATTTCTAGACTGATTCTAGGCCTAAGATGAGCTTGAGGGATAGAGATGTCCAGTTGGGGTCCTGGTTTAGTGGCATCAAGAGACTTCGTTTCTTACCATTTCTCAGCTTAGCCTGCCTAGCTGATGACACTAAATAAACATTTCTAACATTTCCTTTCCTTTTTGTTTGAGTGTGAAACCTATTAACAGGGAGTTGAAAGATTTTGGAGCAGTCTTAAAGAAGGGGAAGGTTAAATCACCAGCTTCTTTTGAGAATCATCATTGACCCAGGAGGATCTATGGTGCCATCCACCTCTGTAAGGCCAGCCTGTTGTCTTGGATTTCAGATTCTCTGGAAAGCTCTGGTCACTGGCCTTGGGCTGGTAGACAGAGCATGAGCTTCATAAGAACAACCAATTGCAATACTAAAACCTCCAGGAAACTAGCACATGAAAATGTGTCTTACTTAGCAAAGTGATTAAGGAAAAAAAAAAGAACGGAAGAAATTCTCTAAATAGTATGAAAAGGAGTCTGAATCAGGACAATTCCAACTTGTTCCGCTGGGTGGTATTTTTTGTTTGTTTAATTTCATTCCATGCTTCCAGTCTCAAGGCAGTTCTGAGACTGGAATCTAAATCAGTTCTGGGCACTGCTCTTTGAAAATTCTGAAGAGCTGGGGAAAGGCACTTAGGTGAATTATCTTGCTTTTTACACTGATTGATCCTGTCTGATTTTTAAAGGGTTCCTTTTCCACACCCTGCATGGATTACCATCATCTTTACCAAGACAATAGGCTTGAGCGGAAATGGACAATATTTCATCTCAATCACATGCTTGTACCTTGTGTAATACCTAGCAGAGTGGGTACTTCACAAAAACGTGCTTGCTGAATCAATGAAATGGGAGAATTAGGTAATAGTAGTGTACTGCTTAGATGCATTAATTAGAAATTATCCATCTCTTCCAGGAGCTGTTAAACAGTTTCTCTAAAGGCCAGACGGTGTGTGAGGCTTTGTGGGCCATGCAGGGCGTACCCCAACTGCCTGATGCTGCATTGCAGATGTGAAAGCAGACAGACAATGACAGGGCATGGCTGTGCTCCAGGAGAATTTCATTTACAAAAGCAGAGAGGGAGCTGGATTTGGCTCACTGGCTATAGTTTATTGATCTACACAAAAGCATACACTGGCATCATACCAAATGTCCAAAATCACTAGGAAGAGAGAAATTTCATGTGTGTCAGAGGCACTGCTCTCCAGTCACCAAATTCCACCTTCCTTTCCACCTGTGCACACAGGAAGACATTTCCCGGCCTGCCTTACACTCTGGTGGAGGAGTTCAACTAGTTCCAGTCGATGAACTGTGTCCAGAAGTGAACTCCACCATGTCCAGAGCTGGTCCTGCTTACGTTCCATGCACTCCTCTCTCCCTTGAAGACCAGGTTCAAATATACCTAGTGGAATACTCTAGGGTGCTTGAAAGTGGTGAGCCACATGCTATAGTGAACCTGGATCTCTGGGTCTCAGAGTCCTCCTCATGCCTACCCTGAAGTCAAGCTGGACTATAAAGGAGTGTAAAATAAATCTGTGTTGCTAAGACACTGACTTTGGGGGTCTTTAGTCACTCCTCTCTAATCACACCATGTTTGGGCTCAGATCTCAATAAGGAAAACTGAAGAGCAGGAAGGGCAGATCTTTCTCCTTTAAAATAGAACTCTCTCTCATAACACAAATTTTATGTGCTAAAAAACTAAAAGAACTCTTCAAGCTAGGGGAGGAAGAATAAGATGGTGATGGGGACAGAAAACCCTATCTTGCTACATAGCACACTATGTTATATGGCCTCTGCGTACGTGGAATTTAACTGACCCCAAATAAATGACTTTCTAAGAGATAGCTTTCCATTGGTCAGAACTGCATCTCCCCTCCGCACCTGCAGGTTCCACATTCACAGATTCAATCAATTACAAATAAAAAATATTTGAGGAAAAAAAACCCAAAAAACTATACCTATACTGAAACCGTACCTGTACTGTACGTGCACAGACTTTTATTTGTGTTACATTGTAATGTTTAGGAAATGGTGAGAACTGTTTACATAGTGCTTAAATTGCACTGGGTGATATGAGCCATCTGGAGATGGTGTAACGTACCTGGGAGGCTGGGCGTAGATTCTGTGCCATTTTCTGTAAGGGACTTGAGCATCCTTGGACTTGGGTACCCATGAGGGGTCCTGGAAACAATCCCTGGAAGATACCAAGGGACTACTGTATATGTGTTGCTTTTTTGAAGGACTGGGGCAGGGGCTACTAGGGGCTTTTTAGTAAATTATACTTCAAATGTGTTCTACTACCCTGGAGCTTGAAGGTTCTGGTTCTTTCTAGAACATCTTAGGAGAAGGAATGTTGTATCAAATATGAGTTTGCAAAGAGCTGATCTGGTTCCCACTCTTAGGAAGTGCCATCAGGAATGGTCAGCAAAGGCAGGATTCCGTGCTCATCCTGGCAAAATGGAGATGCAGCCCCCTTCTCCTTCCATCAGGGACATATTACCCCATCTCTCTACTCACACCCCAGTTGAAATTAATTGCTCCTTATCTTTGCTCTCAGTATTTGTGTGGGAGTCTGTTGTGGGAACTACAACAGGGAGAAAGGGGAGGGCAAAAATATTCCCAGAAGCCAACTCCAGGCCTGGCATGAGGCAGGTGTGTGTGACTCTGGGCTCTAGGGAAATTATTAGAGTCTGGCTTCCAGTGCTCAGTTGAATCTGGGACAACTAGTTCATACCAGTTGAGGCCTGTGTACTAGCTCCACCTGGATCCATGGTTATAGGAATTTTTCCCCCTAAATATAATTAAAGGGACCGTAATGGAGGCTACTATAAATGAGTTTGAATTTGATCAGGGAGTCAGAGTTACTCAGACATGGGATGATGGCATAGTGTAGGGACTGGACAGTAACTGTTGGAGCTGTTGGTGATCTTGAAATACTGCTGCCTCCTAAGTCACTGTGGGCCAGCAGGGTTGTTAGTTGGGGAGAAAAGCTGGATGTGAAGCAGGACAGAGGCAAATCTGAACCCGTGTCAGCAGGGCAGACCCACAGGGATGGACAGCAGCTCACATCATCTTTTTTTTTTTTTTTTTTTTTTAAGAAAGAGGGACAGTGAGAGAGACAGAAAAAGAGAGAAACAACTTTATTGAGTTTTTCACATGGCCTTAGTTGCTCCAACACTTAGTTGTGTACGTGGTGCTGGGGTTTGAACCTGGGTCCTTGTGCTTGCCTGGCAAGTGCTGAAACCACTGAGCCACTGCTCCAGCCCCAGCCCACATCTTCTTGATGACGCAGGTGAGCATTAGTGCCTATGTGGCAAACCCTCTTCTTTTTGTGCACTTTCTTAGGCTTCCTTATTTTTGGTGAGTGCTGAACACTTACTTGAAGAAATAATTAGAGGGCATGGAAGATGTTATCTTCCAAACTCCCAAAGGGTGTTTCCTTTCCTTCCGCCAGGTGTTTGGTGATGGTTGATTTCTGAGACTGATGCCAAGCTGAGTGGCAGCTCCTGAGGGCTGCCCTTTAGACTCCCAACCCAGAGCCAGGGGACTTGGGCCTTGTGCTCTTGCTATTCCATCAATTTCAGCCCTTGACTTGCTGAACCCTGTTATGCTGAAACAGGAGCAGTCCCTGCCCCTTCCCGAACAGGCAGAGGCCCCAGAAAAGGCATCCCAAGTGCTAGGCTCAGCCTCTGGGTCGCCATCTTTCCCTGTGTTCTGGCTCAGCAATTATTTACTACTGTTTAGCTTTCTAATTATCAAGCATATTTTAAAGAAATATGTCTACCATTTGTAGCTGTCCTCAGTAGGAGAATCAGTAATTTCCTAGCTATTTTTTATAGGAAAAAGTTCTTTCTGGGGCGAGTTGACTGGTATTTTCTTAAGAGATGGGATCTCACTACCCAGGCTGGCCCCAAACTCCTGGGCTGAAGTGATCCTCCTGCCTCTGCCTCCTGAGTAGTTTGGACTTCAGACATGCACCACCACATGTAGCTTGCATTTTCTTCATAATACAATGAATGTTTAAGAGGCTTTAAAAACTGATTATGAGTGCTGAATTTTTTTCTTCGTAATTTTTGTTTACTAGAATGTATAGTGTAATTGTGGTCCTTGATGTTGTCATTAAAAGGAGGAGGGGTGATTGCACAAAAGTTGGAAATATTATGCTGCTGTTTTAATCTCATTTGTTTTTACAAAGCATGTTAAGTTATGGGTGTTCCATATCACAGGAGACACTGGAAGTACTGTGAAGTTTTTATCATCTGTAATACGTTAATGAATATTACTTTTAATAAAAATTTCAGCCAGATAAGAGGAGTATGTTCAAGAGATCTACTGTGCTTCCTGGTAGCTAAGTTAATAACAATGTTTTTATGCATGTGAACATTGCTGAGAATAGATTTTAAGGGTTCTCACCATGAAAAAAAAAAATGAGTGTGTGAGGTAATATTATGTTGAATAGCTTGATTTATCCATCCCACAATGTATAGGTAAATCAAAACATTATGTTGTACACCACAAATATATCCAATTTTAATCTGTCAATTAAATATGTAAATATTCAAAATATTAATGAAAATGTTTAGTAATATTTCAAAAGAATCAAGAGCTCTAGCTCCCTGATTTGTGGAGGAGAAAATGCCTCTAGTTAGTGAGAAAGCCAGCCCTGCAGGGAAGACTCTGGGCCTCACTGTCCTGGGCATGTTAATGGTGTGGGAGCCACATGGCAAGCTCCTGGTGGAGGTCAGGCAGCCCGCTGGGCTCTGGGTCTTAGCCAGAAGGGCTCACTGTGCTCCACAGGGACTGTCACCAGCAGCTGTGGGTCCCTGCATGAAGCCAGCAAGGCGCTACTCCATCAGCATCTTCTTTTACTACAGGCCTGGGAATTTCTGAGCAGAACACACGTGGAGGACATCTGTTTTCTGTGTTCTCCCTTCAAAGCAGTGAAAATAATGATTTTGTTTAAGAAAAAAAAAGTCAGCAATGGGCTCCATGCTTCAAGAGCCTGGTTGTTTCTGAACACACTGGGTTTGCTCCTATAATACTTACTCCCTTGAGATTGAGAGTTTTTTTTTTCTTTTTTCCAACTAAACAAGTGTACTAGGCAGTTTTAGCTCACTATGCTGCTGTAGCCTGGGACTCCACTGTTAGCTGCAGACTTACTTATCTGCTTCCTGGACATGGCTTAGATGCTGGTCACCTCCAACTCAGCACATCCCCCTCCTGCCTTGTGACATTTCCCCCACTCTGATCTTCCCATGTTTTGCCCCCTCTTTCTATGAGAGGAAGAAGCCAGACTTTAAATTTTGCAGAGCTTTCCCTTATTGCACAAGGGGCCCTTGCTGCGTCGTGTCGAGGCAGTTAGAACGTGCCCACAGAAATGCCCATGCTCCTGTGTGTGACACACCTTAGCCAACTTTGGAAGGAGATATGCACGATACCACATTCTTGTAATGCTCAGTCGTAGTTGACCACGTAAAGTCATTCATCTCATATTTCAATAAAAATTTTCATTTAGAAAAAAGTACTTTTTGTTGTTGTTGTGCTGGAGATTGAACCCAGGATCTTATGCATGCTAGGCAAGCACTTTACCACTGAGTTATACCCTCAGTCCTGTTCTTTTTTGTTCTAAGTTGCCCAGACCAGCCTTGAACCTGTGATCCTCCTCCCTCAGCCTCCCAAGTGGCTGGGATTACAGGTGTGTACCACAGCAGATGGCTATCTTCCTCATTCTGCCCGGCCTCCCTAACCCTTTCCCCTGGAGCATTCTCTGGGGGCCTCGACGGTGCCACTCTCTCTACTAGCCATTCTCATAATGACTTGAGACTGAAGGCTCTTCTTACCCAGAGTAACAAAACCAATTTCTCTGACTGAACAATCTTTCCAGATGGAAACTAAAGAGATGTGACAACTAAATGCAACATGTGACCCTAGACTGGACTCTAGAGCAGATAAAGGACATTAATGGAGCAAAAGGCAATCTTTGGATAAGGTCTGAAGGTTAGATAATAATATTGAGTCAACGCTAATATAACTTTGATCATTCTACTGTAGTTATGCGGGAGAAAAACACACTAAAGTGTTTACAGATGGAAGCAACGTGTCTGCGGCTTCCTTTCAAGTAAACAGGAGACACACGTGTGTGTTCATGTGCACATGCTTGGCGGGAGAGGGGATGATGATAAGATAGCATGTTATTAACATCTCACCAACACTCAAAGAGAGGCATAAAGGGAGTCTTTGTACCACTTCCTACACATTTTGTTAAGTCTTTGATTACTTCAAAATAAGAAGCTAAAATAAAATGGATCTCCATGGGTAGGAAAAGTAACCAGAAGGAGCTGATAACAGAAACGCCCTCTGAACTTAGAATACTTCTGGGCCTCATGAGTCCAGTGTAATCCAAATCCCTATTTATTGGGCTTCTTAAGAGCCCAAGCTCTCCTCCCTTTTAAGCCTGAGTCCCCAGCAAAATCCCCTCACATGGCTGAGTAATCTCTCTCCTACCTGGGCTTCCAAAGAGAAGCCATCCCTGGTATCTTATGTGGAAGCCCATATGTCTCTTTGATACTTCACTAACATCTGCTCTCTCTCTCTCTCTATTGGGAGAGCCAAAGTCTGGGCTTATCCATTGTAGCATCCGCTAGTCAGGATATACACAGCATGTTATGCTATAGGAACAAACTGCCCCCAAAGTTCGGCTGACTCAACTCACTGTTGACTAAAACTTAAAAGTTGGTTTCTCACTCCTGTGACGTGTCTGCTGTGGCATGTTAGTATATCTCTGCTCATTGCAGTCTCTAGGAACCCTGGTCTCTTCCAGTATCACCATGGGAGATAATGGAATGTGGTGTTACTGGGTTTTTAAAATTTCCACACACCCCAAAGAACCAAAAGTTATTGTTCCTCATTTCATACACCATGAAGTATATAATCCTGGGGTCATGAGGTAGAGAAAAATAAATATATTTGTAACATCTCTGATGACTGTCACAGCACTAATTCTGGGTTGTTAAGTTGATTTTGACAGATAAATGTAGGAGTGTAGCCTAACAGGCAGAGGGCACAAGAAACAAGGATATCAACTGCCACCAGGGGCAGAGTCAGAAAGAAACAGCCAAGAATTACCAGGCATAGCCTCCTCTAGATGTCCCCACGCTACTTTGTGTTCCCATGACCACCTGCACAGTCTTCTGTTATCCAGCCCTTGCATAATTCTTTGGCTGTTACTTTATTTTTCTGTTAGATAAATTTTATATGCATTATAAATATTTATTCAATGCACATATTAGCAGAGGGCACCTATTATTTGCAAGGCACTGTACTAGGTTCTGGGAATAAATAAAGTGCCTTGGGGCACTTTCTGAGTTATCTTGAAGACCAAGAGGAAAATAGATTTTAAATTTAGAGAGTAAAGCTCAGCATGGAGGGAGTGGGAAGAGATCATCTGATTCTCTTTGTGGGGAGAGTGGGTGGCTGGAGAGAGAACCAGGTGGGAGATGGTACTTCCGTACCAGGCAACCTTCCAAGGACTTGTCTTCCTCATTCTCTGACCAGGAATGGGCAGATGAAGTACAGCATGTGAGCAGGTGGGATGAGATACCGAGGTTTAAGGACTAATCGATATGTTATATAATTGTATTTCTTGTAAACAAGAAACATTTATTAGGCTTCTGCAGTAATAAGGCTAATTCTAACTATGTATAATATTTTGTAGTTTATGATGCAGGTTTCCTTGAAAACCAGTACTAATTTTATTTATTTATTTATTTATTTCAACAAATGCAAACACCAGGACAGAGAACTTGTCAGGGTCCTTAAAACTCCCAACTGCATGTCTTGGAACTGATGGTCCTGACTCCTGGTACAGGGTGCTTCCTACCTCCCAGTCTGCCTCTGCCTTGTTTGAGATTCTACCTGGTTGAGGATCCCAGTCGGAGAGAAGAGTTTATTCAGTTTTACAATGGATGTGGGGATTAGTTTTGTTTATATAATCACAGCCCTTACAGGCTCACCCTGAGCCAAGTGAACCTATAGGATCTCCTCTCTCTAACTTCCTGATGGATGAACAATGCAAGATGAAAGCAGTGTTTCAGAGGGTACCATATACATTTGAGCTCATGGCTACCAAGTGGATGCATCACCAACCCACACCTATTGTCAAATAGCCAGATCTTTGTAATTGATGTGAGATACAGGAAGATTGGAAAGGGCAGAAAGGACCAGGGTCCTGTCTCTTAGGACCCTGCAATCTGCAGCCAATGAAGGAATGAGTCTCTGGTAAATGTGGATGCAGGCCAACCAGATAATTTTCATTTTCTAGGTTTGGAAAGATTTCTGGCCTTGTGTGGGTCTTTCAATGAGATACGGTTATATAGTGTCTTTGGCACATAGTAAGTAGCCAATAAATAGTAACTGCTCTAATAGTAATAATTACAGGAATAACGACTATAACAATTACTACAACAATAATGTTAGAGCAACAATTATTTAGTAATCATGGTAATAATAAATATAACCAATTCAGTGGTGTGCAGAGGGGGTGTGAAGAAGATGGTTCACCCAGTGGAAAAGAATTTTATCACTGACGTATAATAAAAAGCAGGCTGTGTGGGAACTCTCTGTACTTTTCCCTCAATTTTTCTATGACCTTAAAACTGCTCTAGAAAGTAGTCTGCCACAATATTTTTTAAATAAAGAGAAGAAAAAGCAGACTGATGGGATTGTTTTTCAATTTCCAAAGACAGAATCATTGCTTGCACCCAGGGAGGACCCATTTTTACCACTTAACCTTTGGTGTGCCACTGATATTTTAAAGTTATTGGTTATGTAGTTGCTCAAATGAGCAGCATGTTGCTAGCTGGATGGTAGATCAGTGTATCCATTCACCACTTGGTGCTGAATACTGGGGGAAATTGTCGCCAGGCACTGCGGGACCTGAAGCCACAGGTCTTGGGCTCTCTGATGAGCTGAGCAGCATGGCTGTGAACACTCCCAGCTATGAGCTTCTCTACCCCTTCACCCAGTAGACCAGGGCAAGTCTTATCCTCATATCACCTTGCAGTTGACTTGACTTCTTTTGCCTAATGAAAGATTTTCTTTTCTTTGAGTAGGAAAATGCCCAGATAATCAAAGAAGTGGAAGTCGACAAAGTCTCAGCACTCTCCAGGGATCAGGTGGAAGCCATCAAGCAGCTCTGGCAGGATCCAGGAATCCAGGAGTGTTACGATAGGAGGCGGGAGTACCAGCTGTCAGACTCTGCCAAATAGTGAGTACAGAGCCCCCGCCACGGCTGCCTAGGGAGCTTTTAGGCAGTCAGGTTTTGAAGGAATTTCTTGCTGCTGCTAAAAGGTGTTCATTGGCAACGCCACCTCCTTTCTATCACCCCCTTTCTTCTTCATGCTGTCTCTTACTGCCCCCTAACACCCAGATTTCCTTCTTGGCATAGACTCACTTTTTCTCACTGTTCTAAGTCTTTAATTTGGGGCTCTGTTAGTGGACGGATTGGGTTTGGGGTGCTGCAATGATTTAAGCAAGGATTATACTTTCTTCTGGTTTCCACTTTCCTCTTCTCCGTGTCCCTCTTTCTGGTTGCTTAATCAGAAGGTTCAACTGCCCTGAAACCTAAAATCAGTTTCTACCAGCAGTCAGCTGCTGATCTGGTGCTTCCCTCTAGTGGCAGAGTCAAGTACCTGCAGGCCCACCACTCAGGGAGCTCAGCTGATTACTTTGTTCACTGACCCTCTGGCAAAGACCTACATACCATATTTTTATCCATAAAACTCTAGTTTTAAGTCATTAATTCCCAAAAGTGAAAAAGTTTGTTAGACAATCCTTCATGCAAACCATCCTGTAGAGATTACAGATTTTAAGCATTTCCCAAAGCAATGCAACCTTTAGTCAGATCACTTGGCAAACAGTTTGGTCTTTCTTGAAGAGGTGGTGGTTCTTGCTTCTGCAGTTCAGCTTTCTGCCTTGTTCCACATCGTCATCCATCTTTTGACAGCCTTAGGATCCCTACCCAAGACCTATCTATCTCTTTACCTTCGAGAAGCATCAACATCTGAGCTGGTTTGGGTGGGAGTTTGCCCTATGGTCTGGACAGGAAAGGAAATGTTATCTCCGTGTGGTCTCCACAGCTTCCCTTTGGAATTTGTCCTGGGCTGAGTGTTCAGTGCAATTAATCCAGATGGGCACAACTAGTCTAAGTGCAGGAACAAAAAAAGCATCAAGGCAGGAAAATGAAAGAAACTCCAATAAGGTGATAGACAAGCATAGAAAAGAGATGGAAGAAGTCATTCCAGGGAGGTAGTATGGGCTACCCTGGACAGCCTGGGGAGCCAAGGACAGCTCAGTCAGGTAACCATGGCATTCCCAATCCTCCCTGACAGTGCCTGGTGTTATTTACTCTGTGAAGGCTCTGGGAGATTGGCAAGAGCTCTTGATCCATTTGGAAAAAGACCCAAGAGAACTGCTAGAGAATTCAGTGTAACCCTGAAAACTGAGGCAAGTTCGTTGAGATGGACAGAGTTACCACAGACAAAAATGGATCTCATAAACCTGGAAAGCTGCCCCATCTTTAGAATCTGCAGGATGCAAGGCAGTTGTGTGCTTTCTTGGTCTCAGTCAGCAGTTCTCAACCATCTGCTAGTTTTGTCTACTCACATGGACATGTGTTCACTTCATCAAAGTTGATGAATGCTTGTAATGTGCCAAGCATGGTGGTATGGGTTATAGGACAACCAATGCCCTGTACCTTCAGGAAACGTACTGTCTGGTGGAATGAGACAGATATAAAAAAAATACACACTAAAGAACAGGATCCCCCCTTTTATGGGGGGATATATTCTGAGACCCCTAGTGGATGCCTGAAATTGCAAATAATATTAAATCCTACATATACTCTATTCCCTATATCTACCTCCTATGATAGAGTTTCATTTCTAAGTCTGGCATGTGAGATATTAACAACAAAAGAACAATTATTGGGGCCATTATTAAGTAAAATCAGTTACCTAGACATAAGCATTGCTATACCATGACGGTTGATCTGATAACAGACAACGACCGAGTCACTAACAGGCCTGTAGTGTACACTGCATGGATACATTAGGAAAAGGATGATTCATGTCCATGGCAGGACAGAGCAGGATGACACTCAATCTTATCATGCTACTCAGGAAGCTATAACAGGAGGATCACTTGAGCCCAGAGTTTGAGGTCAGCTTGGGAAACATAGTGAGACCCTTCTACAAACAAACAAAAAGAACCTTATGAGACCTTTATTTCTGGAGTTTTCCATTTAGGTCACAAATGTCCATGGATAATTGAAACTGTAGACAGTAAAATCTTCAGGAAGGGGAGCCCACTGTACTGCTCAGCAGAGAGTAATAAGCCCTGGGCTTATGTATCTGGGCATAAGGTGGGTCACAGAAGACTTCTCATTGCCTGGCTTCTTAACTAAATTTCAGGCTATCCAGTGAGCCAGGTTTTCCTTTACCTCTTGGTTCCGCCTTCATGCTGACCTGATCAGCTTCTGGCACCCAGGCTGTGCTCAGAGGTGGCAGAGTCACCCTTGGCTTGGAGGGGGCTCAGAATCAACAACTCTGGAGTTGAAGTAATGGCTCAGTGGTAGAGTACCTGGCATGTGGGAGGACCCTGGTTCAAATTGCAGCACCACATATACAAGTGTTGGAGAAACAAGCCAGATGAATAAATAAAATTGATTCTTTGTCTTAAAAGAAATCACCAACTCCTTTATTAGCTAGGGCCTGAATTAGGTATTTTACTAAGATTTTCTAAGGACCATATTTTTTAAAGTATCATCTAATTTCACCTTAGAAAAAGTGACCTATTTTAAGCTCAAGTCTTTAATATATGACCAAAAACAATCTAAAAGAAATTTTGGATTATTTTTGATGTTTCATTTCCCAGTGTCTTTAACAGGAAAAATTTTTATTAACTTGAAAGAATTTCCTTAACTCGTTGAACAGAAGCTTTGAACAGTATCTACATTATCTAATGCTCTTTGTTTAGGGTAGGTGGGAGGGCCCTTTGGGTGGCGAGTCAGAGCTGTGTCCCTAGGCTAAGCTGTTTCCAATTCCTAGTCCACCAGCTCTGCAGTCTTCCTCACAGCCGCGTACATGGGATGGAGCTTAGAGTCCTGCCATGGGAAGCAGGGAGGCCAGGTCTACAGTTGGCTCTCAACAAAGTCAGGATGGAATCCAGAGGGCATCAGTGTGAGCTGGGGTGACTTCCCTCGAGTAGGATGGACACTCTCCTCCCTTCTCTAAAAGGAGTCTCAGCTCTTCATTCTTCTACATCAGTTACCTGACTGACATTGACCGAATCGCCATGCCATCATTTGTGCCAACGCAGCAAGATGTGCTTCGTGTCCGAGTGCCCACCACTGGCATCATCGAGTATCCATTTGACTTGGAGAACATCATCTTTCGGTAAGTTTGCCCCCAGGAGTGCTCCTTTAAGAATCTGTCTGCCCAGGCTTGGAAGTCCCCAGCATATTAAATATGATATTCCTAAGTAGGGTTACATCTGGTAGGGCAGAATGGCCCTCTCAGTCACAAGGTATCCAGAACTGTAGTTGGTCTCAAGTTCTGGAATGGAGAGAGTCTCACCTTCCTTTTGCCCTTAGGAAAGGAATTTGCTTTCTGGGAACTGGAATCAACTTAGGTCGTAACATATATAAAGATAGATACTTCTAAAACCCACACTGAATGACTATTGATGTGTTTTCCCTAATGATGAATAATCTCCTTCCTTTTCTTTTTCTAAAATTTATCCCTAAAAAAAGAAAAATAAGAATACAAAAAGTGTATGTTAAAATTACATTGTATATGTCAACTGCTTACAGCTGTGTAAATGTATGAATTTCCACTACAAATGTAGGCTACACTTTTATGACTTAAGTAGATCTTCACTGTATTTAATTATGGGAAAATGAATAATAATATGGGGCATATACATAGCACTGTAAATTTCTAAGCACTTTTACATCATTTCCCTTGTTCCTCCTAACAAATTGTTATTATGCATACTTTCTAGTTAAGACAACACAGGGTCGGTCCTCCTCTATCTAGGTCCTATCATACCAGCAATTATATCTCACTGCTTCTTCAGAATTGTAGTCTTGGGGGAACCATTCAAAAGATATTCTGCTTATTTGTTAGCAGATCCCCAATTGTAATAGTCACCCTATTAAAACTTTTTGAAACCAAATCTTAGAGGGCTTCTCAAGGTTTTGCATATGTTTTGCTTTGTTTAAAACACTTATTTATTCTAAATATCCTTCCCAGGCTTTGATAAGTGGGTTTTCCTTGCTTCCTAGAGTCTGGAATATGGGTTTAACATCATCCACCGATGACATCCTATTGTTTTACAGCTTGTAGTACCTCCCTCCGGTATCTTTCTGGCTGAAGAATTCTTATGTTTGAAATTAAGGTCTTTATAGAAGGCCTTGTCAAACACAAGCTTTTGATAATCACAGTGATCCTTACTCGCTCCATTCCTTGTTGTTATGAGGTGGAACAAGGTGGGACAGCCAGTCATGAGCATGGCACTGTAGCATGTCCACACTTCCAGGAGAAGGTTCAAGGGCAGGGTTAGATTTCTGGCTTTCTTGCCAGCACCCTTCTCGACGAACTCTTAGGGGATGGTATGTGTGGGCTACTTAACCACACTGGTTGTATCATCAGGGATTGGCTGTGTAGGGGGTAGTGCCTGTGGGCTGTATCTGACCCATAGATGTATTCTCTTTAGCTCCTTTAGTGTTGTAAAAATATTAGAGCTAACATTTAAAAACTGGGTAAAACACTTGATGTCTAATTTCTCCTTAAACATCCAAGGACCTCACAACAGTGAGTCTGCATTTTGTCTAGAGTGATATGCCACCCATCCCTTTAGACAGGGTCCCCAGCTCTCAAGCAATGCAGACTTTTCCACTTGACTCAGGAATTGCCTGACCCTTGAGGCTTTCAAGTGTGTGATCCCTGGGCTATGGGTCCCTGGAATGTCACCCAAAGACACAGGGGTGGCATTCAGCTAATGCAAGAAGGATTTGTGGACCATTCTGAAAAACTCTGAGATCAAGAATGGGCCCAAAGAAAGCTGAAGGGACCTGGAAGACTGCTTGCCTCTTGTTCCTTTTGTGTCTGGTATCCTGAGTGTTTTCTTCCTGAATTACTGTAGCAGCATCCTAACCAATGTCCCCAGGCAGACTCCTCTGAATTTGTCATCCGATTCACCTCTGTATTTGTCTTCAGAAACCTCATTTACATTCCTTGTCTCCTTTTCTTGGAAGCATCCGTTGGTCCCTTAATGCAAAGCAGTGGAACACAAATATGCTCAACTTAGGATCCCTTTTCACTCAGATGAACCGAGGAGCCCAGAGAGCACTGACTCTGTGGCATAGCGACTCATGTTCTTTCCTCCAGAGCAGTACATTCCAACCTTTGTCATGTCTTTGTTGAGCAGGATGGTGGACGTCGGTGGCCAGCGATCTGAACGACGGAAGTGGATTCACTGCTTTGAGAGCGTCACCTCCATCATTTTCTTGGTTGCTCTAAGTGAATACGACCAGGTCCTGGCTGAGTGTGATAATGAGGTACGTGGTGTGGGGAAGTCAGGTAGTTGTGCAAGAAACAGGGCTGTTTCTGTTTTCCAAGAAGCCAGGTAGGTCAGGTAATGGACTCTTCAGGGCCAAACAGTCCTGCTACTTACAGTGCAGCCCATGGACCTCAGTAGTGCTCAGGCAGTACCAAAATGCTTGTTAGAAATGCAACCCTTCACATCACCCCAGACCTACTACATCAGTCTGCATTTAACAAGGTCCCAGGTAATTCAGTCATGTGTCACTGAAGGACAAGGATTCATTCTAAGAAATCAGGTGTTAGTGATTTCATCATCATGTGAGCATCAGAGAACTTAAGTACACAAATCTAGAGGACCTGTAGCCTATGACATACCTGTGTTACACAGCTGCTTCTAGGCTACACTGACTTTTGTCAATTGTAACACAGTATTGAGTACTTGTGTATCTAAAAATATTAAATATAGTAAAAATACCAGGCAAAGGGACCATCATCATATATGGTCTGTATTTCACTGAATGGTCATTTTGAAAGATTGAGAATCATTGATTATGACCCTGGTTCTCAAATTTATCTACACACTGGAGTTTCCTGAGGTATTTCAAAGGAAAACTTGGTCCCTGGGTTAATTAATTAATTAATTAATTGGTTGTAGGTGTGGCCTGAGCATGGGGATTTTCTTTTTTTTAAGTTCCCCAGGAAAATCTAATGTGCTATGAAGGGTGAAAGTCATTCAAAAGCAGAGCGTCTCATCTTTGACAGCATATTGGAATCCCTGGGGGAGTTTTTTAAAAACCATCACTTCTGGGCCTCACACTAGAGAGTTGTCTTTACTGACTTCTGGTGGGGCATTCTTTTCCAAGTTCCCCAGGGATTCTAATGCATAGCCAACTTTGAGTCACATTATTTATAATAAAATTTATCTGAGCACAAACTTCCCAAACTCCATAGGCTGTGGCACTCCCAAATTAGGACCCTGGCTTAATTTGCAAGGACAGTACTAGCAGATGCTTGGAGCTGTTCTGAAGCTGCTTGGGATTATGTCTGCTCTTAACTTCCCCCAAGAGGCACTTGCTCAGGGCAGCTGGGGTGGACCCAGCCCAATCAGGCACTTTGTTCCCTAAAGAACTGCCTTAGTGCTCTTAGTGCTATGGGTCTAGTTCCATTAGCCAGATCTGCCCAAAGGGATGACAATGTCAGTCATTTCTTTGTGAGGTGGGGGGTATTTTCTGTGGGATGCTAATGATCTTCTCATTGTCTTTTCTCCTGTGCTTGACTTTTCTTTTTTTTTAACAGAGAGAAACTGAGAGAAAGAGACAAACAATTTTTATTTAGTTTTTCATGTAGAATTTGTTGCTCCAAGACTTCATTGCGTATGTGGTGCTGGGGTTTGAACTCGCGCACTCGCACATGCTGTGCAAGCACGGTAACTGCCAAGCCACCGCTCTAGCCCCTGTGCTTGACTTCTTAACCTCCCAGAAAAATGTCTGTTTCCTGGACATGAAAGTAAATCAATAAAGAACTGTGTCCAGGATTAAGCAATAACTATGAAAAAATCATATCCTGTATTTCTTGTGAGCAGACTTCTGAGGTGCACTGCTATACTACTTAGTGGAGATTTTAACACTTACTTGTCATTGTGCAAAGAATAGAAATCTTGGCTGCTGCCCAGTTTACCCAAGTGGTACTTTTTTCTTTAAAAGTAGGCATCTAGTTATCATTATAAAAAAATCATCTTCATGTTTGTCTGAGAAATTACTTGGTGATCCTTTCCATTAAAGTCAAAAGATTAGTCAGGGGCACAAGGGGCTTACTAGTCTGATGTGCTTAAAAACTAAACATTTGCCTCAGAAACTAAACATTTTCTACTAAGAATCACAAGGTATTTGGAGAAAACTTAAGTGGTTGCCATTCCAGACTTACCCTTCCTGGTTGTAGATATGTATTGTTATCTACTCACTATGCTGGAAGGGAATTTGTTCAAATATTTTATTTCCTTGGAGGTTATTATTGTTTTTTAAAGATAAAGAATTTTATTTAGTTTTTTGTGTGGCTTTCGTTGCTCCCACACTTGATTGTGTATGTGGTGCTGGGGTTTGAACCTGCATCCTTGCCCATGCCAGGCAAGCACTGCTTCTGAGCCACCGGCTTCAGCCCCTTAGTTTTTTATGTGAGGGAAAGAGAGAGAGCATGAACTTTAGTTTTTCATCTGGTTTTCGTTGCTTTGACACTTAGTTGTGTACGTGGTGCTAGGGTTTGAACCCAGGTCCTTGCGTATGCCAGGCAAGTACAATATCGTGGAGCCACTGCTCCAGACCCCTGGAGATTATTATTAATAAAATCATAATAAATTTTAAAGAAGTTTTATAAAGAGGTGAGGGGTTACCTTTCTAGTAGTATGTTCCGGATCTTAATCCCCCAAAACGCACTAAATGGGAGAGTGAGAGCTCTGGTGTCAGGGAATTGTAGGGAAATAGTTAAATAGTATGTCCCTCTGGAGTGCATGCATTGAGCTTGGATGATTTTCCTTCTGACCATTTCCCACTCTAAAGGGAAGTTCTTATTTCTTTCTCCTTAGAACAATGCTATCTAGTACAATTATCATCATCAGGTATGATTTGTATGTGTACTGTCTGCTCTCCACAAGTTAAGAGCATTTAACATTTTCTAACATCAAAATGTTTAAAAATTTGGGTTAAAGTTGTGGCTCAGCAGTAGAGTGCTTGCCTGGCATGTGCAAGGACCTAGGTTCAAACGTCAGCACCCTGTACACAACTAAGTGTTGGAAAAACAAAAAAGCAGAGAAAAAAATAAATGAAATGGACACACTCTCTTTCTTAAAAAAAAAGTGCACATATTATTACTTTCTTTGAATATAATCTTCACCAGATTTCACTATTATATGAGCTTCGGAAAGTGACAAATCTTCTGAACAGTATGCTCATGGCTCAAATGGGACACTGTTCCACTTGCACAGCATGGCAGGACAGGTGCTGAGCAGCACTGGTTCCCTTCTTGGACAGCATCTAGCATCCTCCTATGTCACAGGACTCCTGAGATACCTTCTAGAAGCCCACCCCCAGTTGAGTAGCTGTCTCAGGTATGAAGCTGGCACTTCCCCACTAGTTAATCCCAACAATTACACAAAATGGAAAGTTTTTGTCAAATATAGATAAGAACCTTCCTGCTCCAAGTTGAACAAATGTCTTTCTTATTTTCTTACGTTAGTTTTGTTCTAGAGAAGATTTGGGGTTTTCCAGGAGAGGAGATCTAGAAAAGGACAACTAATGTAGTAGGGAAGGAACAAACAGAGGCAGAAGGCCTGGTGCCCTCTGGGCCCCAGTGCTCACCCAGTGCTTCCCTGAAAGAGCAGGGAAGGGCCCTGAGCCTGCAGCAGAGTGAGGAGGACCCATGAACGTGGCAGCTACTTGGCATGCTGTTTCCAAAGTATTGCTTTTCTTTCTAGTTCCTTCTAAGTCGCTTGTTTCTCACTTAGAATCGCATGGAAGAGAGCAAAGCCTTGTTTAAAACCATCATCACCTACCCCTGGTTTCTGAATTCATCTGTGATTTTGTTCTTAAACAAGAAGGATCTTTTGGAAGAGAAAATCATGTACTCCCATCTAATTAGCTACTTCCCAGAATACACAGGTAAGTGTTCATCTTGGGGATGATGCTTCTGTGTTGATCTTATCAGCCTCCTAGGCAATGTCCTGAATTCTCAGCATAGTTTGCAGCGATTGCCCTGATCTGCCCAGAACAGACTGTCTGGCTTCCTCACCTTTGAAAGGAAGCTCTCACCGCACCCTTGTGTGCTTTTTCCCTTAGTGCCTCCGTATAGGCCTCTCCCAGTGCCTGGATACACTTGACAACTCCTTTTGCTGGTTCTTCTCAGCTCTCCAGGACCCAGTTCAGGCTTCTCTACTGGGTGGGCTTTCTGAACTTTCCTTCCTTGTCAGGCCGGCATAGGTGTGCCACCTCATTTCTGCTGCCCTGGCTCTCCGCCTCCCCCTCGCTTTCTTGGCTATCATCAGGCTGTGTAGCATTGTTCCCTCACTTGCTCAGCTCTATTCCTAGTCAGCTACTTGATTTATCTTTGCCCTCCTAGCACCAGTCAGAACACCTCGTGCTTCAAAGGGTAGGGGGTGGCATCCCCTTTCCAAGACACAGGGACTCAGCCCTTTTTAAAAGTATACACCTATTCTGTCTCTTCAAGGCAGGAGAGATTTTTGCCTTGTTGTGAATTATTCCTAGTATGCTAGGTCTCAGATATTACTGTTTGACACTAATGTTTAGAGGGTTAGTGTCTCTTTGCTCTTTTTTTCCCTTTTATTAGCCACATTGATTATATAACATAGAGCCCTCAGGCTTTGTAGCCAACCTAATATTTGAGTTCCCACACTCCCTCTCCTAGTCCACATCTGTCTGTAAAAGGTAATAAGAATTACTTCTGTTCAAAAGTGGACCAAATTAGAAAATTAATTTGGGTCACTATTTTTAAACAAATGACCTTAAAGTACAATTTTTAGATAATAAGTGAGCTCTTTAAGATACTATTTTAAATATTCATAATGACATAATAAAAATAATACTCCAGGTAAACTATTCTCTAGGAGTAAAGCAAGAACAAGAATGCATTAAAAGTGATTTTTGGAAGATAAATGAAAGTAGACAAAGGGGAATGAGGGGAAGAAAGAAAAGATGGGGTAGGGAAAGACAGTGGAATGAATCTGATCTAACTTTCCTATGTACATATAGGAATCTATCACAGTGAGTCTCACGATCATGTACAGCCATAAGACACTAAATAAAAAAAACTATATCAGTAGAGGGAAGGGAACTGGGGGCAGAGGAGGGGAGAGAACGTAGAAGTACTAGGAGTGAATGAGAATGAATTATATTCCAATCTTTTATAACTGTATCAAGATGAATCTTATATATAACTAAAAAGAATAAAAAAAAGTGGTTCTTGGGGTACTTGGTGGTATGTCTATATATTTCTTCTTCTAATTGTACCATGACTAGGACCAAAGCAGGATGTCAAAGCTGCCAGAGACTTTATTCTGAAGCTTTATCAAGACCAGAATCCCGACAAAGAAAAAGTCATCTATTCCCACTTCACATGTGCTACAGATACAGAGAATATCCGTTTTGTGTTTGCTGCTGTCAAAGACACTATTCTGCAACTAAACCTAAGGGAATTCAACTTAGTTTAAAAGTTGCTGTCCACTTCTTCCTCACAAGAACACAATTTGCAAGCTCCTTCTATTTAATTTGCAAGTGCTTCTGACATCACCGGAGCCAGGACTCTGTGCCAGGCACCAAGGATAATCTGCATACAACAGGAACAGAGATGGGTAATGGGCTTCGGAAGACGTTTGTTTTTGTAGTTCTTCTCTTGCCTCTTGGCATAAGATTTTGTGTAATTTTTGAATTTGATATTTCATAGAATTTTTAAAAGGCCACTGTGATTTACTGTTTCTTTTTCAAAAAATTGTTTTACAGTGTTTAATGATAGTCATTAAAAATTACATAACAGAGGTGGGCCCTGTTAATTTATAGATCATAACTTCAGACCTCTAGGATTAACTTGGGTGACTTAAAAAAAAGCATTAATGGAACTGATGCGTTTTTATTAAATCTTGTAATTTAGAGACATTTCTTATTTCGTGTTTTTCTCTCTGCATGCTAGAAGTATGGCTCCTTTAACATGCCGCCAAATAGTTTTTTTTTTAAAGATGGTTCTTTTTGTGTGTCAACTTTCTAAGCCACAGAAATGAATGTATCTAATTCATTAGAACATCTAATTTAGTTTAGCCACAATTTGGTCACCATGAAGCTGAAGGAGACATTTAATATATTATCTGGGCGTCAGATAGTATATATGTTGTGTTGGTGAACAATGTAAATATATATTCTAATGCATATGGCCAGGTCTTATAAACTTATGAAATGGATAAAAGCGCAATTTAACAAATGTTATGTAACCCCTGCCAAAGTTCTGATGGTTGCCACAGATTTGCTGTCTGAACTATGTATGCTGTGCCTTTGTAAGGAGGCTGAGAATACATCATTCTGCCACTAGTACTGGTTATGTCGTGTTTTTTAAGAGCACATGGTTGACTGATGGTTCTCCTAAAGAGAAAAATGCTGTAGTTTTAATGGCAATTCAAATTGCTAAGTTTCCTCTTTTTGAAATTAAAAAATCTGCATTCACCATGTTACGCTGGTGTTTTCTTAGTAGCTGACTCAGTAAAATAGATGCAGAATCCTCTGGGAAATACAGAGTGCTTCACACTAAAAGCCTATGATGGTTTTGTTTGTGCTTTTCATCTGAAGGTGCACATATGCTCGCACAGCACTTTGGGATTTAAGGTGTGATATGTCTATCTCAAATTAATGTACAGATGGTCTCCAATTCAGGATGGCTTGACTTTATGATGATGTGAAAGCCATACGTTTAGTAAAAATCTTGATTCTGATCTTGTCTTAGGCCAATAATATGCGGAAGATACTCTTTTACTTTTTTGAAATGAGAGGCAGCTTTTGGTCAGCCACAGGATGGGGAGCAATCTATATTCCATGGTGCACTGTGATGTATGGGTTTGGTGTACTAAATGCAACCTACACAGACCATAATCTTATTGATTACACAGCTAAGGAAGGAGGACAATTAGTACGAGAGAGGCTGAGTCCCTTGCCCCAGGTCAGATTTAATATTTTCAATTTAGCATGGGTTTACTGGAAGTTGAGTATCTGTACAAGATGTACCCAGACTGGTTACATGTGTTAGGGAACAATGTGTCAGTATTCCTATAGCCGTCCTAAACCTTCCTTTTAGCCACTTACTGGACTGTCAAGTTCTCATTTCTGTTGGAACAAGTCTAAGAGGGGATCAGTGCTGGGAAAGACTGAAATTATTCTCCCCCAGCAACATTATGCCTTTAAAAGCTAATCCTTAAGAGATGAAGAACTTGGTAAGCTGATGTTAAAATTTATCTGAAACAGTAAAGGTCCAGGAATAGTCAAGATAATCTTGCATAAGAGAACAAAGAGATGTGGGAGTAACCCTTCAAGGAGTTTACAAACACATGGATAATGCCCTTGCTTCCTTGCAGAAAGCAGTGCGCTAAAGGTTATAAAATAGGTCCCACTGGCCAATTAACATAAAAAAGAACTCAAAAGACTCAGTAAATCAGGGAAATTAAACAATGTGAAATATTGTTTTCTACTTCAAGTATTTTCTATCAGTTATTGTTAATTTATCTCTGACTGACACTTAAAAACAAACAAGAGAATGATGGCTTTCAATCACCAGTTGCAGGAGGGCTGTGGAGTAAATCAAAGGGTGGTAACTAAAATATTTTCTTAAGTCATGGAGAGGCTGAACTCTTAACCATGGTAAGGTGAATTACTTGCCTCTGTCAACATTGATTCTGCTGGTAGAAAAGTCTCCCCTATCACTTTTTTTTCCAAACACATTCATTACTTACTGAGATGATGATCCATTTGAAGTTTTCTGAGGTTGAGAAGCACAGTGTCGGTGGCTGCAAGTTTACCAAGTATAAATTATTCAAGCTTTTTTAGGTCAACAGGGATCATGGTGGGCTGGAATGCTGTCTGCTTTGATTGATAAATCAGTCATGGTCTCTTAGGGGACCTTTATTTAGCCCTCACATAGGGTAGAATTCAGATAGGCAAAGGAAAGCTATTGATAATGTTTCTAGTTCTATACAATAACTGAAAACCAAAGTACACTACAGATCAGAAAGTGTTACTGTATTCAATTTATTTGAAAAAGATACACATGATTAAGCCAGGCACTAATCTTTATCATGGAATCCAAATCTACCAATACCAAGAAATACTCTTTAGAGAAAAGTCATTAGTAAGCCTGGCTAACTAATTTTTAGGGGGGAAAAAAAAGAAAAATGACTAAGTTCAAGAGTAAGAACTTCACTGTAAATGTTGGTGTTTTTAAACTGTCTCATCAAAATAAACTAAGGCAGAGGCTATGTAACAGAAAACTGGGCTGAGCATGAATATAAAAGGGACAAAGAACATTGCAGTAACGCAGAAAGATACTTTTTAAAAACTTGTCATAACCAATGTACTTACCAAAGAATAAGCATCCCAAAGAGCTAGACTACTTGGTGGATATAAAAAAGTAGCAAGAGAAAGTATTTTTAAAGTATACCTTCCCCTGAAAACTTCATTAAGTGTAACACACAGTTGCATACAGAGATAACTTTAAAAAGTTTATAACAACCTAACTTACCCTGTAACAAGTCCCAGATATAATTTCTAATAGTTTGCAGGTTATGAGAGTGTATAGTCATTGATATTTAGAATATTTCTTTTTTTTGATATTTAGAATATTTCAATGTAACCTATATCATGGTTAGCTGAATATTTTTCAGCTCAAGAATTGGTAAATTTTGGGTAACTGAAAAGTGGAGGTAAGACAGAATAACAGGAAATGTTGAGATTTGCCACATTTTCTCCTTTAGGTACACTTCTTAATACAGTTTATTATATCAGTCTCATAGGATTTATTATTATAAGGACATCATTAAAAGGAATGCATCATTAATATATTAGAGCAATACCAAATGAACAGTATTCAGTTGACAGATTTTCAATCAAGCAGTTTGATACCTACACAGTGTTAAACTATATTACAAATTAATTTACATTTGTATAAAGTAATAAAAAATATATCAACCTATAAAATTTGTAGCTGTATTTCTTGTGTAGCTCTTTGAGTAACCATATTATGTGTATATGTTTTTAAATGTCATATGCTTTTTAAAAAACTAGAACTAATCCATAATTCTATAGTAAAGTACATTTTTAAAGTGACATGGGCCAATTTACTTTACAAAAGAGAAAATAAAGTAGAAAAATTTCAGTTAAACACTATTGAGATTTGTAATAAACCAGGATGAAGCAAGCAGCTGGCCTTGCTTATAGCACAGTTCTCAAACACCACTTTAACCAGTTGTGGTAGAAAGAAAAGTATGTGTGTGGGAGAGTTGCACTAACAGGTATATTGGCCATTATAACTGAACATATAGATCAAAAGAATCATTAAATTTCAGACAACAAGCACTACACCTTGATTAGTTCAGCATAAACAATAAAGTATAACATCAAAAGTATATTTTAAAGAATTAGGCAGAAGGGCAAATGGGTTCCTTTTTCAGAGTAAAGGAGCTGTATGTGATATTGCATAGCACCAAAGGATATTGGGTTGACTAAGTTGTGCATTTTCTCAGAGAAATGGAAAAATCTATTTTAAACATTTCGTAAACTGTAAAATGCTATGCTAAAGACTCCTCCTTTAGTGCTCTATTAATGTTCTTATCATTCCTTTAGTTAAAACGTACTGACATTTAAACAGCAAGCCCCAGCAAATGAATATTTTGGGCCTACAAGAATGTGATATACATTTGCCATTTTTACGGGTCTTTGCACCTGTATGGTATATCAGCCAGAAGGCAGTTGGAGCAAATTCAATTTACTCAAAAGGAAAACTGTCCCTAATTACAGTAAAATGCTTAGTGATTAGGAGGTTGAAACATACCTAGCTAAATGACTGCCATGGTCTTTTTTGGGTGCTGGCTGTAGATGTAATTTTTTCTCATGTGTTTATGTGAGGGTGTTACATGCCAGTAAAGGGAAACATAAGCCTGAGAGCTATCCTATCTTCTCAAAGGATAGTGCTTATAATCTGAAGGGTTCTTGAGTTCCTTATCTAACAGGCACTACACAAATCCAGACTATTCCATAATCACTAGGTGACCCATACCTCCTTCAGCAGTCTTTCAATCTTTAAAACTACAGTTTACAATAAGAGATGACACTTTATATTGTGATCTGTACATACAATATGTATTTAAATGAAATAATATTCCAGGAAACAGAAATCTCCCAAAATACTGCTAATACCAGGAAAGAAGCAACAAACATATGCCCTCTAAAAGGGAAGCCACTGGAGAAGTTTTCAAATACAAGATTCTGGACTCTGTTACATGAAAAAACACATAACTGTAAATTATAGAATATTATGCTAAATATTCTTTATCTAGCAATCTATTAATGTTCCTTTTTGTTCAGAAGAACACAATCTTATAAAATAACAGATAAACTACAAGAAATGATGGGCAGATGACTGGTAAAGAATAAGAAGAAAGATTTCTAGGTTCTTGATGGTGACAGAACAGGAAAGATAGGCACATTGGCTTTTATACGTACAAGTTACAAGACCCAGTCCACCTGGTTGCCAGGGGATACGAGAAGAATTTCTATGCTTACTATTTTATCCTTTCACACTTTGCCATAGGACACCTACAGAGTTAAAGGGTCTGTAATTAATTTTCCTGAATGCTGAAACTGGAGCAATGAGGTCTTGGACTAATGGCAATGAATGGAACTTCAGTAAAGCAACATTCCAAATGCTGATAATCTGATGCAAGCTTTCTGACTACCTCTACTCTTTGGTTGGACATATGCAAAACTGGAGAACAGCAACAGTGAAAATAAGTGCCTTACTTTGAACAAAGGTCAAAATGGGGTCACACACCATCATGTGGTTTGAAATTTGTCATCTTCTTTCTATT
Organism: Aplodontia rufa; assembly: GCA_004027875.1. Classification (NCBI taxonomy): domain Eukaryota; kingdom Metazoa; phylum Chordata; class Mammalia; order Rodentia; family Aplodontiidae; genus Aplodontia; species Aplodontia rufa. Next base: position 4,112 of record PVKS010023634.1, on the reverse strand, counting down.
CAATTTATGTTTGGCAAAGAAATAATGCATTTCAGGTGAAACTAGTAAATGATTAGTTTTTTAGTTTTTTTTTTTTTTAAGAGAGAAACAGTTTTATTTAGTTTCTCACATGGCCTTCGTTGCTCCAACACTTAGTTGTGTATGTGGTGCTGGGGTTTGAACCCGGTTCCTTGTGCTTGCCAGGCAAGTGCCGAAACTGCTGAGCCACTGCTCCAGCCCCAGTGATTAGTTTTTGTAATCAGAGAAATCAATAGTATTTAGTAGGATCTGGTCAGCAAGAAATACAATTATTGCCTTGCATGCTGTTTATTTCTGCTTTTACAATAAAGCAATGGTTTGACGAGCCTGAGGAGAATTTCACAACCGTTGACTATACGGAGTCTTGAAGTCTAAGAACAGTTCACAATAATTTGGCAGCACATACAACATGCATCAAATACTCCGTATTATTCAATAACTAAGCCACTACACTATTCTGTACATAGTTCACAGTCACATATTCATCCCCTTTCACTTGAAATAGACCATGAATTTTAAGGTGCAAAGATCTTGGACAAAAACCAAGAAAAGAAATTTCCTCAGCCTTTTTTCTTTTCTTTTTCTTTTTTTTTCCTTTAAATTAAAGAATTAATTCTAAGTTGAATAGAGAAAGCAAACCAGAAATTCTTAATCTATGGCCAGCAGGTAACTAGGTTAGTTTTTAGGGTACTTGCTTATGAGAGAGTGCTGTTCTGAAACATAACTCATTATATCCAAGATTTGGAAATTTTATTGTTAACAGGGAATAGAAACTAGGTATTATTAAGGCATTAGGAAGTTTCCTTTGAAATCTGTCTCTTAAAGACATGAACTGGGTAAACCAAGCAGATCTCAAGGAGCTGGCTTGAGGAAGTTTTCTAAGGCTCTAAAGTCTGGGAAAGACTTTCTGTTTTTAGGTATGGTACTCATTTCTTCAAGCTTTTTTAAGGTGAGGTTTGAAGGGGTATTATTCAATCTATGTTCAATCTCAAAAGAGACTTTTTCATGATCATGCTATGCAGTTAAAGTATACATTTGAATTATACTTATTTTAAAAATAAGGGAAATAATGCCAAAATATTAATGTGTAAAAAGTTTATGATTCTGAAGAAATCACCACCAGTTCTCTTGATGCCACTAAAGCAAATTCTGATTTTATAATGTACTCATTGCTCAAGGAGTTTGAAATAAACATGATAGAAGTTTAAAATGTGAATTAAAGGGTTTCACTCCACATGAAGACTGACTATAACCTGTCCACCACAGCAGAGAATAACCTGGAGCACTATTTCTTAAAAATGGTCAGAATTATAACCAGATACATGATTCAAATTAGAAAATTGAATGGTTCTCTGAAAAGGTGAATATTCCGATCACTTAGATGTTATACCTGATGTTTTTTAAAGCATCCAGAATACAGGACACTCAAAAGCCCTCCTATAAAATGCTTCCCAAACAGGTGTTAGGAGGTACAGAATGGAAGCTGTAATAATGGATTGCTGTGTCTTCGGGCAGTGTTATCCTTCAGAGGCTTGGAGAAGGTTCTCTTGCTTCTTCTAGCTTTGCAAGGATCCACTGTAGTGGGGAGAAAAAAATTTACTTACTTCAATGAATTCACAATGACACAAAATGTCAACAGTCGAAAACCTGTAAGTTAGCTTTCCAGGTTAGTTAGGTTATACTAATGGCTGATACATCAAATTCACACTGCAGAAGACAGCAAATAAACCAGACGGTTCAGGGACAGTGCTGCTAGGTTTAACACTAAGAATAATGTTTTACTAAGGTTTTGGATATGGAAGTTCATCCTCACAATAAGAAAAGTGAAATGAAGCATCCTGAAAGAGAAGGGTAATTTGGCAGCTGGACTGAATAACTGACATAGTCTGAAAATTCTTTATGCAAAATTACTTCCAACCTGTGCCAGTTCTTTGCCACAAACCTCCAATGAGCAGGATAATTATATACAATTCTATCATAGGTAGTAGCATATTAATATCCTTGAGCAGTTTTGATGCTCTCTTGATGTGCTTTCTATTCTGAAAGGATTTGAAATCATAAAAATGAAACGTAATTACAAACCCTTCTGCTAATTATTGTCCATTATTACTGGGCCTGAATGGAAGGTGAAAGTCTTAACTGTTGATATAAAAAGATTTAGGTGATGACAACTGAGTAAGATCCTCTGGTCTATGGTCTCCCCAAAGGCACATCAAGTTGAACAGCTGGTCACATACCAACTATAAGAGCTAAAGAAATCAGGTAAGAAACCATAGTGCCTGTTTTTAGTGTAACAGAATGAAAAGATGTGTTGGAAGAAAGTAGAAGGTACATGTTATCTACCACATACTTCCCATAACTCTAAGCAGCCAAGAATAGAGGGAGACACCTCCCACTTGGAGGAGGGACAGAGAATTCGTCTAGGCCTTAGACGTGAACCCTAGTACAGCGCTGCCACAGTGCAAACCATTGTTGGAATGAGTGGCTAGAACTGTTCAGCCAGATGACTGACTGAAATCATCCTCCTCCTCCAACCTCGGGCAACAGAGCATGGAGCATGACTACCTGCTGGGGAGTACAGCACAAGCTAGTACAGGGCTTTGCTTTAAAGCCCAGTGTCAAGCCTACCATGGTGAGCCCCAGAACATGCTAGAAGCTGAAGGCCTCATATACAAGCTAGACCTTGCAGATGGAACCTCTGGACCTATCCCAGAATAAGGTGGAGACTTTTGTGCCAGTGGGACAGACTCATGTTTTGGCTTGCATAATTTCTAACCTTGCAGTGGGCCTGGGACATAACCCCTTCCTCCTGAGACCACAAGTCCCTGTAGCTGTAATACTCAGGAATGACTAAAATCAGTCTTGCTGGTCAAGGGACTACATTCACCAATATTACCACAGTCTCAAGGAGCACAGTGTGGTGAAGGACCCCCCTTTGCTGGGGTGGGACAGGGTAGTAAGCACAAGACTCTTGTCCTGGAATTTGGTGAAACCTAACACTGGGCTGGCTGTAATGGTCCCCAACCCTATCTGTTGATAGAGCCTCTGACACGGGGCCCAACTCTATCAAACTTTTATTTTTTCCCAGCTAGCACTGCTTGTCACTGGTTACAGTGGTCTTGGGCCAAATCCACCTCAGCAATTGGCAGACCATAGTAGTATGTGTCTTGGTCTTATCCCAGCGTTGATGCTGGTCTTGGGCTATGGGCTCAGGATGTAATATGGTTTGGCAGAACTGGTGGCTACAGGTGTAACAAAGGAACCTGTACCTTCTGTATCCACAAAGATTGCCCAGAGTCAGGCAGAATCCAGCAGTGGCTGAGCAAAGGCTGCTAACTTTGGACAAGGCTTCCAGGCCTTCCCCAGGCAGAGATTTGTAGGGAAAGACTACTCTTCCTAGGTGTGCTCTGGTTCTTTCTAAACAACACACCAACAGTGTACCTGGGACAAACCTGAGCTTGGATTGCCCTCTTATGTACTGAAACAGTGGCAACCATCAACAGCAGACTCCTAGCAAAACTGGACCTGATATCATCTGCTGCGGAAATAGTGGAAGTGACTAAAATAGTAGAAGTGACTACAGATAGGTTCAGAATATAAGCAGCCTGTTTAGAATTTCTGGAAAAACAGACACGAAGGCAGATTAAGGAAGACTGCAATAAATACCTAATCCTTCAACGCCTTGATGATATCACATGTGAACAAGCATGAAGAGCTTTCTGGAAACCATGACCTCACCTAATAAGGTGAGAAAATGACCAGAGAGTATCAGTATGGGAGAATTTTGAGAATTTAAAACAGCCATTTTAAGGAAACTGTATAAGAATAAAGAAAATTGTAGAAACATTTCAGTAGTCTAACACTGAAACTCAACAAGTAGATTAAAGCTATTAAAAATAGATGCTGGAGGGGCTGTGGAGAAATAGGCACACTAACACACTGTTGGTGGAGCTGTAGACTGGTACAGCCCCTCTGGAAAGCAGTATGGAGAATCCTTAAAAAACTAGGGATGACTCCACCATATGACCCTGCTATTCCACTCCTGGGTATCTTTCCAGGGGACTTAGAATCAGCACATTACAGTGACACAGCAA